>JAJJWW010012077.1:0-26953 GCA_023531295.1 Papaver armeniacum
TTTTAGGTTCATATTTTAGTTGTTAGGTTTAATATGCTTGTTTAACTTGATTACACTTGATTATTGTTGAGTAAACTAATCATATGGATGTGTAATCCCTAGTTACACATACTATATGCATGTGAAACATCTTTAGTTACACTAGTTAGACAAAGATGTGTAACCGCATGTTACACTAGGTATCCATGCCATACTCATGTGTAACATGAAGTTACACATGCTAGTTATTATCCAATCACATGATATATTCTTCTTGAAATTTTATTAAAAAAATTTAACACCATAATCATCATCCTAATTCTCATTTCAATGCTTGTGTTCCATGTATGAGCCCTGGCACTGAAATACGCCAAAATTCTTGCAAGCTCAAACTTGCAGAGGGGGCAAATTTCGTCAAAGAAGAAGCCCGCTAGTAAGAAAAAGCGCACTACCTGGCAGTGTTGTTGATGAGGCGCGGAGAAAGCCGATGAAGAGACGCATGTCGCGATGAGGCACAAAGAAAGATGCAAGGTGGTGTTGTGGTTGAGCCGCGTGAGAAAGCCATAGGTGATGATGCAAATGTCATTGAAGAGACACCCGCAACTGTTGGTGACGGTTTTGTTCGACGCTCAACTCGCCCAACATCGTAAACTATCGACGATAGTTTTTTGCTTCAACACGCTTTTGAGGACTCCATGGTAATAACCGCTACAACACCGCAAACACGCCCCGACCATGCTCGCACCTACATGTTGGTGCAACCAGAATAACCCTACTGATATGACGAGGATCTTAAGTGAGTAAAAATGCTTGATGAGATTATCGGTGACATTAACAAAGTGAACCGTGGACCTGGGATGGAGAATGCGTAACCTAGCTCAAGTGGTAACCACTCTTCCTTTTTATTTTTCCTTTATGTTTTGTTTTGTAATGGAAGTGTAACTTCAAGTTACACATTGCAAAAGGCATGTGTAGCTTGTGGTTACATCCATTACATTATTATTTTGGCTTGTTTTGTTTGTAATGGAAGTGTAACTTCAAGTTACACATTGTAAAAAGTATGTGCATCTTGAGGTTACACACAGTACATTATTATTTTGGCTTGTGTAACTTTAAGTTACATACATGTGCTAATTTACCGAGATTTTGCCTTTTTTTTTTTGCGCAAATGCCTACAACACAAGGGAACTTTTTAGCCTTGGAATAGATAAAACTCCCTACCTGCGGGAGAGTTCTTGAAGGAAGTTGCTAATACAATAAGAGAAAACCAACCAAAGATTCATACAACAACGTGTCTTGAGGAATAGAAAAATTCCAACACAAGATGCAACGGTATAAAAAGAGGACGAAGAAGATTAAGAAGAGTGTTAATGAAGAAATAATGGCCGTTGTTCCTAAGTGGAAAAAGAAAGAATGGACGAATACAGCAGTTCCAAGAGCCAGAAGAAGAAAGAATGTATGAGGTTCTTGAAGAAGACGACGGAACAATGAGAAAGGATGTGAAAGGTTACGAAGTTATCGAAAGGCGGAAGGCGAGAAAAAGGAGAAAGTGGTTGAATATTTCCATACTCATAGAAAACGTAAGTAGCTCGACTCAGTAGGCTTGATTCGGTATTGATTGTTTGTTGTATATTACTACTTGATTCTGTTATGTTGATTAATAATAGTTTACTTCTTTGTAATAGACATTACTTGGATTGAACGCGACGAAAATGGTACCCAGTTGTTGTATCTGGAGAACTAATGCTACGGCTTACCAAGAAAGAATCCTTCTTAGAGTGGATTCATCGACTTCACATCAAGAACATTGAGGACAAAGATGAACTACAAGCAAAGTATGACAAAGCGATATTCCTGCCGCCACAAGCATACGTAAGTACTTCGATACATTTGAAATCTTATTGCATTTATAATGTGTAGTGTGTGTTGTAAGATTATGATTTTTTTTATGTGGAAAAAGAGTTATAATGTGTAATCCGAAGTTACAAATGCGCTATAATGTAATGTAAGTTACACAAACATTTATAATGTGTAACTGAGTTACACATTCTATTTTTCTAGTGAAAACCCAAGCCTATGTGTAACTTACATTTACATAATCACTTGTTCATTTGTAAAACTTTTTGATTAAAAATGCGAGTTTGACATTCCAAATGGTTTTGCGGATCACGTACTTGAACGATTACGCGAAATTCAAGAAATTTTGGATTCCAAAGCTTATGAGAAGGAGTATGTCAAGTACAAGAACGATAAATCGAGACTTTCAGCCCCACGTGCAACAACAACAACACACACTACACACTGAGTATGAGTTGAAAAGCTCAATGCTTGGTCCCATGAACTCATCAAACGTTAAGGAACTCAAGAGTGAACACCTTGTTCAAGCCAAGAAATATGCATTTGCAATTACTACGTTTAACCGAGACTCTTGTGTCCTTATGCTCTTGGGATGAATGAAAAGACCAAGAATTTGGCTTCGCCCCCACAAGGTACAATTCATTGTCTTCCATGTGTATGCGCTTACATGAAGATCGGGATGAAGAATAATCCACTTGACAAAAAATTAAGCTCAAGTATGATGCTATGGTGGACCGACAAGCTCAACCGCATGAGAGGAAGCATGCTATACAAGATTCTTTCGGATCCATTCGGAGATGCGTAAAACGGTATTAGGATTAGAAAAAAATCTATACTAGCAAATATGTTGTTAGCCACAAAGGAGATGTTAGACTTGGAAAATATGTTGTTAAAACTTTTAAATTTCATCGGTTAGTAGATTTTAGGGTTCTTGGTTTTGAAAATATTTTTGGATTGAAATTCTTTGAATTAAAACTTTTATCTTGTTAGAACTTTTACAAACAGTGTGTACGAGGTTTCATAAAGTATGCAATAGGGTAAGTAATCACACATCTTAAAATGATGCTTTAGGTGTAACCTGAGGTTACATATGCATTTATCATGTGTAACCTAATATTACACGTACATTCACGACGGTGTAACCACGGTTACACATCCATATATTTGAGTGTAAACTCCAAGTTACACATTCACGGCTAAGTATCGTCTTCGCACTTTATATCCCAGATGTGTAACTAGCGCTACACATCCCGCTAGTTCGTATCACCGTTTGGATTATTTACATTTTCGCTCATCCATATTTGAGTGTAAAGCTCAGTTACACAAGCCATTGATCGGACTTGCCTAATAAATCAAAATAAAAATAAATTTAAACCTAAAGATTTATCATGTGTAAGCCAATGTTACACATGCATTAACAACAGATGTAACTTCTCGGATACACATCCGATCGAAGTTACACAAGCATTTGACCACCGATCGACATACACAATAAATCAAAAAAATAGAATAAACCGCATTTCAACCGTTAACCGACAAAATATAAAATCTCGAATGAATAGATCCTTGCACATAATCAACGTTGCTAAAAATAAAACGTTTGGTCCATGCGAACCAAAATGAAGAAAACTAAAAAGAAACAATCCAAGACAAAAAAAGAATCCACACATAAAATCATTACTTGTGAGAAATGAACTTTGGTAGGCTCAATCTAAGTGAGGTGTGAACTTCCGAGTGATTCCCGCAACCCGCCTTGTTGTGACCTTGTTTTCAGCCTTTGAACGAACTTTCTCTTCACCTTTTTCTCACGTTTACTTATAATCCTCTTCCCGGGTCTACCCGGTGGCTTCTTCACGAGAGGCTGGGATGACGGTGTTATAGGATGATATTCAACAGCTTGTTGTAGTTGGGGATCTACCGGATGGCATGCATATAAGTCTTCCTAAAATAGTCACTTGTAAAATACGGTGAAATGAAATCAATAAATTTCACGTTTAATCTTCCGTATGGCTGCAAGAGCATGAGCACAAGGAAAACCATATACGCGCCACCTTGAAAAAAAAAAAAAACAAACAAAAATCGATTAGTTGCACATACAAAACATAAAACACTCAAAATTAGATAGTTACGGTGCATATACGTGGATGTGTATCTTTAAGTTACACTTGTAAAATATATGTGTAACTAGTATTTACACATGCATATATCTAATCTTAAAAGGAGAAAAATAACATACGGAGAAGAAAAAGCACAAGAAATCAAACCTTGACGGTGCAAGTCTCGTGTTCGAGGTCCACCATGTGAGACCTTTCTTCTAATAACTTCAAACACGGTAGGACTAGAACCAATACTTCCCTAAGCCAAACCTTCATCTTGAAGAGCCACAGCTTTTTCTTCATACTCGAGGGGGTTAATGGAGTCATCATATTAGCACCAATTTCACGACGTCTCATCAAAACACATTATTTTCCTCCTAATCCCAAAAAGGAAAAAAATGATGAATACATAAAGTGACAAAACATGAAATAAAAAAAGACAAAGAAACAACAAAACACACACATGAGACTTATTGCTGATCAAGAAGAAAGGAGATGCGGGCATCTTCTTGTGGAACTTAACCCAGTGATTGGGCGGATTCAAGCTAGAGTACTAGATGTTCGTCCATAACGACAACTTTGAAATAGGCATTCGCATATGATTCAGGTGGGATGGTCTCAATGTAATCAGCCACCCACCAGTTCAAGTCTCTAATCTTACAGATGGCTTTCGCATGGTTTTGGTGAGAGTGAGTATGTCGCTCTCGAAATGGTCCATCACAAGCGAATACCTAGGATCTCATGTGCCGATGATGGGTATATTTTTCGTCAAATGATAGTAGCGTGTTGGAACCCATACGGATAGACAAGTGGAACACCCTGCAAGAGTCCTTCATGGCGATCCGAAAGGAAGGTGATTGGCCTCCCATCACCAACAACCGGTCAAATTCCTCGAAAAACCACTCCAGGTTGTCGATAGTCTCAGAATCACTAGTGCAAAAGCAAAAGGGGGAAAAATCCTACAAAAAAAATTTGGCATAATCGAAGAATAATAAGTTTCACACAAATGAAACAATGTGTAAATACAAGTTACACATGCTAAAACAAATGTGTAACTTAAGGGCTACGTATGATATTTTCTTAGTTACACACCGGTAAAGTATGAATCGAGAGTTACACATGTAACTCTCGCTTATTTGTCAACCAAGTTGTTAAAAAAGAAAAAAAGAAAAAACATACCTTTACCACCATTGATCCCAAGAGTCGCCATCAAGCAACCTTTGAATGTACCAAGAAGGAAAGTAGTATCCAAGTATACCATTGCACGACAAAACCTGCACACTTTGATGCATGCAGCAAATGCGATGAAAATCCGTTGGAATCGTTTATTTTCACGTTCAAACTTTATCACGCTACCAGGGTTGGTTTCCTTATAGCATTAATATACCATACCAAATGCGAGTAGGACTTGACATCGTCGCCATAAATGCGTCTCATAAACCTTTTCCTAGCATTATATGCCCGATAGTACTCCGCATGTTAATCCCATAATTGGTCCTGAAATCGCAGACAATTTGGTTGGGCTTCTGTGAGGATTTTTGCGAACTTCTTCCTCAATCAAACTAGACGAAGCCGGGTGGAGTATGTTTGGTTCAAGTTCACCAAAGACCACAAATGTGCTGTGGTTATAAGACCCGACTCCGGAGATGTTAATACAAAATATAAAAAATTCAAACCAAAAAAACAATATGGTAAAAAACATCATGTGTAAACCAAAGTTACACATACCGTAACAACACATAACATGTGCTAAGCATTAGATGAACAACGAAAACCTACCCGAAACATTTCGTTCTCTCTCATCAAGAAGCCGCATGGAATTTCCACCGCATTTTCATCCGCACACTTAGCCGTGAACCTAGAACGCTCATTGTGAGTTACAATCATTTTGAAACCAAAGGCGAAGACGATACTTGGTGTAAGCAACCCCGACTTGCTTAACTCCTTCAACAAACACATGACCAATCTCACCAAGAACATTGGGCCAACCATCCGATAACAAAGGTTTCGAGAGGCTTGCTTTTATCTTCCAAATACATTCCAACAAGAAGATTGTTTCGACGAACACATACTACTAGACCCGCTAGAAATAGAAGAATCGCCCTAGAGTGGAAGAAGATGCTACACGAGGAACATTTTGCAAGAAAATATCAACACGGTCTTTTGTTTACTATTTGTGATGGATATAAGAGCTTGCAACGAAAAATCACAATCAAGCGGAAATCTTTCCCACTTTCTCGAAAGAAGAAAGTAATACCAAGAGGAGTAAAATGCTTCCATTCCCTACAAACTTGTTCCTTAAACTCTTCAAACGATATCAAGATTAACACTGGTAATAAAAATCGAAAAGTAGCGAACAACAAAGAATGCAACTAACAAGCGCAACTAACTAATCCATGAAAACCTAAAAATATCAATACACACAATAACAATATCAAAATTTTAAAACGAACGCAATTCACTCCCTGGGCGTTGCCCTCGGTGAGAAGTATATTCTATGCGCAAGCTAAATATGAGTAAAAGATACAGATGATACACCTATTTACACATAAACATGTTACAGGACATATATGTGTAACTTCAACTTACACATACTTAAATACGACAGATACATATGTAAACTAAAATTACACATGCTACAACTAAAAACATGCATCTTCGTCACACATGCTTAAAATACAAAACAGGATATATGTGTGTAAACTAAAATTACATGCCAACTAAATAACATCTCGCATCTTCCTTACACATGCTTAAAAATACAACAGATATATATGTGTAACCTAAAGTTACACATCCTCGTAACAAAAAAAAGATGTCCAACAAATCAAATCGAACTTGTTCTACTGAAACAAAATTGTTTCTTCATACTCCTCTCAAAAGATCAAATTAACAGATCAGACATGGAAGAAGAACAAATAATTCAAAAAAAATTGAAAACAGATGAAATAAAAACAAAATAAAATTATTACCTAGATTTGTTGTTTTCTTACTTCTGAAACAATGTTCTTACTATTCCTCTTCTCAGTGATCAACCAAACCCGTGTAAGCATCAACAAAACATACTCAAGATCAAAAACCAAATAAAAAATGTGAAAAACTAGATCGCAAGAATAACAATCAAAAATCAACTACGTTGATTTCTATATCTCTATTTATAATGTGATAAATCCAATGAATAACATCAATAAAAATTGAGATAAAGCAACAATAAATCCTTGTTCTTCGTCTCGTCTTCAACACAAAGAATGATTAACGACCTCTTGTTCTTCAATGCAACAATTCGTGTAGAAGAAATCAACCTAATTTCTCTCGGGAGAAGATATCAACAACCGTGCAGATTAAAGACCTCTTGTTCTTTTAATTCTCGCTCCGTTAAAATCAGATGAACCAGTTCTAAACTTGTTTGGAAGTGTGGTATAATCGGTTCCAAGATTGTAAATATGAAAGAGGATTTACAAAGTAAAGATGTCGACATACTTTGAACACGTGCAGTAATTCTTATCTATTATTGTTCAAAGATATTCCTTAATAACTAAAGGAGAATCCCGGATCGAAATAAATTAAGAATCTTTTAATTAAAGTTTTTTAGTTTTATATGCTTTTAATTTCCAGCAATTAAATGCATATCTTTAGAAAATAATAATTGGTAATGTGCATTTACTAATTGGAGATTTTCTACTGAGTTTTCGGTCAATATTTGGACAGAGCATTTCCAGGAATTATGAAAATCGATTGTGGGTTTATTGAGAATATTCGGTTTTGGAAACTCCTTGGTGTCCAAACTTCCTTGGTCTATAAATATTGAAGTTTGCATTTCAAGCAAACTAATCCTCAGAGCCAGCAAAACTACCTTGTTGTGTTGTTACTGGTGGAGCCGTCTATTCGGAGAGGAAAGTACCCTAATTAGGCGAAATATCATACGACCGCTCGTTTTAAAGACTTCTTTGGGATTGGGAAGCTCTACGAGTACCGTTGGTGGGAAACTAGATAATTGCATTTTATTATTAGTTTCGATTGATTTGATTGACTAACGGTTGTTGAACTTTGATTGCACCTAGTTTGTTTATGCTTGAGAATCTTCTCTTCTGATATAAGATTCACTCAAACTAGATCGAAGTATCGACGGGGATATTTAGACTGTTTGTAGATCTAAAGACGTTTTGTGATAATCCATCGTTAACAGACTAAGTTCTGTGTGTGATTGATCACAAGAGATTCAAGTTGATTGTGTGCAGGTGTTTATTGAAGATCTAAGAAGATTTGAAGACAAAGAAGATTTCTTATTTGAGTTCATAATCTTTGGTGTGCACAAAACTTGATCGGTTGGGGATCTAACTATAATTGGTTTATCTTTTGATAGATTGGATTGATTAATTGCGTAGATCAGCATCAATATATTTCTTTGTGATTTATAATATTGATTGCATAGTCTAAACAATTACTTTGGTAGTTGTTGAATAGATTGATCTAAGAACCCGACAAAGGAGTTTATTGGGATAAACGGAAGAGCCTTTTATCAAACTCATATCACGTTGTTTGAAAAGAGTTGTTACCGAACATATTTGTTGTTCCTTTACTGTTTGGAATATGAACCAAATGAATTGTTCCAAGTGCGTGACTTATTGCAAGTTGGAGGCGCATGGATACAGACGAAACTAGGTGAACTATAGGTTTAGTTGCTTGGTCTCAACTATACGAAGTTGGTTTAGACTTTGTATAGCGGCTTAATCCTGAGAGTATTCAATTCTGGACAAGGTCCCGGGATTTTTCTGCATTTGCGGTTTCCTCATTCACAAAATCTTGCTGTGTCTTTTACTTTTCTATGCAATTATAATTGTTTTTATTATAATTAGAAGTAAAATACACAAACGTTAATTCCTAATTACTTGATATCAATCCTATAGTGTTTGGTTAAGTCCGAACCTATTATCAAGTAATCATACTTCGTTGTGGTATTGTCTCGATCTCGTATCTATAGAAGATCACACGAAGTGTGAACTGATTAGTTGTATTGTCTCGACTCAGTCCATAGACAATCACTTTTGGAGAAAGGACTTATAGGTGGAAAAGTTTTAGATTGAGGTATATTTGGGTACCCTCGTCTTTTCAGTGGTAAATAGCAAAAAGTAGAATCCGAAAATAGAATTATTCTACAAATTCCGATGAAGGTGGCGAATAGGAAAAGTGTGGGTGGCTAATAGGTAGAACCTTATTTTAAATTTTACTTTTTGGTAGTTACCTATGAGTCTTGACCTTTTTATATTTGGAATTTTTTATTTTTGGAATTTTATTTTTCAGGTTGATTTATCCAAATTTCAACGAAGTTGGGTAATCATAATGAATAACACAAAAACAGTGTTGACATGCATAATTTAAGTATACCTCCTTACTTCAAACGCCATACGAAGATATCAATTTATTTACCTTGGCACGATCTCGATCAGATAGAAATCCGTGAGCCTGATTAATATAAGAAACAACCTGTGATATTTCTATTATATAACAAAATATAATGCGGAAAAGAAATAACACAGACACCAGAAATTTTGTTAACGAGGAAACCGCAAATGCAGAAAAACCCCAGGACCTAGTCCAGATTTGAACACCACACTGTATTAAGCCACTACAGACACTAGCCTACTCCAAGTTAAGTTCGGACTGGAATGTAGTTGAGCCCAAACCAATCTCACACTGATCAAGGTACAGTTGCGCTCCTTACGTCTCTGAATCCCAGCAGGACTCTACGCACTTGATTTCCTTAGATGATCTCACCCACAACTAAGAGTTGCTACGACCCAAAGTCGAAGACTTGATAAACCAATCTGTCTCACACAGAAAAGTCTATTATACAGATAAATCTGTCTCCTACAGATAAAACCATGAGTTTTGTTCCGTCTTTTGATAAATTAAGGTGAACAGGAAGCAATTGATATACCAGACTTATATTCCCGAAGAACAGCATAGAAATATCAATCACCTCATAATAATCTTAATTGTATTGTAGCGAAACAAGATATTGTGGAATCACAAATGATGAGACAAAGATGTTTGTGATTACTTTTTATCTTGCCTATCGGAGAATAAATCTTGAGCGAATCTTAAAGAAGATAGTACTTAATCACGATAGAAGATGCAAGATCAGATAACGCAACTACAGAGAAAATAGTTGGGTTTGGCTTCACAATCCCAATGAAGTCTTTCAGTCGTTAACCTACAGGGTTTCGTGAAAAACCTAAGGTTAAAGGAGAATCGACTCTAGTCGCAACTAGTATCACACAAGAGGTGTGGGGATTAGGTTTCCCAGTTGCTAGAGTTCTCCTTTATATAGTCTTCAAATCAGGGTTTGCATTCAATGTTACTTTGGTAACAAAGCATTCAATATTCACCGTTAGATGAAAACCTTATTAGACTCAAGCTAATATCTTTCAACCGTTAGATCGAACTTAGCTTGTTACACACAAATGAAATATACCTTCATTTAGGTTTGAGTAACCGTACCTAAACGTGTGCACCTTGTTGGCTCAACAATAGTTAACCTAAGTTAGCCATACGAACACTTTATATCAACCTTATTCATCTTAACAATAACTAGTTCAAATGACTCAAATGAAACTAGTTCTTAGAGTTGTTCAATTATTTATATTCTCATAGAAATTTACAAGATACAATTGAAGCAAAATCGATTTTGATTCACATGAACCAAGTCACGAACATTCTAGCCACGGTTTGTAAAAGATTGCATTCCTTATTATATAAATAAATGTATTAGTTCATGAACAAATCGATTTTAGAACATCATCTACTTAGGTATGCGTACTTAAATAGCCGGACCAAGCTTGGGTTTCGCTAGTTTGCAAACTAGTACGCGGACCAACCAAACTCAGCAGAAAAATCCGGACCTGAACCTTACGCCATACGCATACCGGTTTGCATACCAGGTTCCCGGACTTTCACAAAATCATGTACGCATACCATGAAAACCGGACATGGATTACATATATGCAAGTACACATAATATGTTTAAATACAATTGTTCTAAACTCTATTTCAATCATTGAAACTTTTTTAGACGATGACAATAGTTGTTTTCACGAACTATTAGCATCAAAGCGATTTTCAAGTTATTGAAATAATCAATACGAAACATTCCGAGTCTACATCAAATGATTGTATCACACAAATCATGTAAGATGTTACCAGGCGATTTTCATATGATCATCTTTTGAATTTCGTCAAGAGGATAAGATGAACTTAGTTAAAGCGAAAGATTACCAACACATGTTTCGATAAATATGTAAGCGAGTTAAACTCAGCTCGAAATATCAAATGTGTATAAATGAAGTCTATATAGCAATACGACTTTTGTCTCAAATAGGAGATAGAGTAGATAGACTTTTGAGTGATAGATAAGTTCAAGTCTCCACATACCTTTTGTTGATGAAGTTCCACAAGCTCCCCTTAGTAGTTATTCGTCTTCAATTGATGAACGCCGTGAATTTTAATGCTCAAATATAGTTTATATCCTAATCTGAGACTTACCTATAAGTAGATTAGAAATCAAGACTTATAGTTTTGGCAACTAAACTTGACAACAAGCTTGAGATAAAAATGCTTGCAAGTTCGACCGAGCAGTGCTCTAACACTACCTAATGCTCAATAAAGCACTATTTTAGTTATGTTTAAAACACTGTTTAATCATCCTTTCACCAACTGCTCCGCAAGCTGCAACTGACTTGGTGAATGCTCATTCAAGCATCTGGATGCCACATGGTCGGTCCATAACCACCTATGACCGTTCCCTCTCTCATCCATTGGCACAATGATTGATGAATCATCCATCTGCCAAAATTAGGGTTTTGAACCCAATGCTCTGCAAAGCATAATTCTGAACAGGTTCAAACACCAATAATTTTTGTAAAACCCCTTCTTCCTAAATAGGTGTGAGCAATGAGCTACTTTAGAATTGGGCGTGTACATCCCACCTCTCAATTTGTGGGAGCATAAAATCCGTAGTATCAAAACTCAAAACTAATTTTGGAAACTTATATGTTTTACTAGGATATATATATGGTAAGGTTGATGCGTGTCGTAGGTGCAATCAAATTAATTCAATATTTCCACTCAATTAAAAATAATATAATGGAAGTCAAGTTCGTTCCCACGAGGAGCAAGAGATCTTAGTTGTAAAAGTTGTCACGAAAGGGGGGTGTAAAAAGCAAAAGAAAATAAACAAAACAATTAAAAGGTAAAGTTGAAAGCAATAAGAGAGACAAGATCAAGGAATCCTTCTTCGTTACGAAACAATGATTAAAATTATGTTCTTTTCTACTTGTTATTAGTCAGATTATCACCAACCGTAGGATAGCGTGTCCGCTTAGCTAGCCCCAAAATCCCTAATTTCTTTGAGTAACATGTGGTCTTAGTTATCGATTCTATTCAAAAGAACCACCTTGAGGTCCGCTTACAAGATGTAATTCCCGAGAATGCATTAAGATTTATGAATTTAGATTTAGTACTAGTAGTTAAACTCGGTTCGCTTGGTTCACTTTCTAGCGTTGTTTCTACACACAATTGCTCCACGGAATCCCTCCGCAAGGTCTCGTATTTTTCTACTTGTGTAAAGTGTCGAGAAACGATTACGTATTCCCTAACTTATACTAGATATAGATCAATTAACAAATCAATTTAGCGTGCACTCCAAACAATCTATCAATCAATCATGAATGTCTTTAAGATCACTCCTATTAGTAAAAACAATCGATAATCATGTGAAAAATCTCAAGATAGAATTGAAAACAAAAACTCAAATCATGTTAAGAACTAGGAATTCATCCTCAATCAATAAGAAAATTAGCTACTCATGTTTTTGAAATTCACACAAATAATAATAATTAAAAGAAGAATTTTCAAATTCACACAAGTAATTAAAAAGAAAAATCTTAGAAAAGCAAGCAAAAACACAAGTGATGTGTGTAGAGAGGTGTAAAAGAGAGAGATGTCTAGAAGTTGTAGAAAACTTCTCTATTTATAGGCTTCAATATTCTCCAAATCTTCCAAGGAATAGAATCCTTTTCCTTTTGCAATTCAATTTCCAAATCCAAGCTTTTCTCTTCTTCCACCTTCTATTTCCAAATTTGAGTCCAATTCTCCATCAATTCCTAGCCCAAGTCTTCATACCCATGAGAGAAGTCCATAGAAAATTGGAATTTTTGGCTCGGAAAAGCGGGATTGTGTAGAATCCCGTAGAATACGTCACGCCGTGGCCACTGAAAATTTCTCCGTCAAGAGAATATTCGGACGGGAATATTCCGTCAGGTCCTCAGTTAGGACTAACGGTCATAGGTCAAACTTAACGGTCAGTCGTCAGTCAACCGGGTCAAGTGGAGAGTTAACTCGGTCAGAAATCCGAAGTCGGAGTCGATCATTTGGATCGGGGTCGAGTTGGGTTCTTGGCCAAGCCATTGCACAAAGCCAAATCTTTCTTTGCACCATGATTGTGCTTCCGGACCATGTTGTTGCTTTCACTCGATCACCAAATCCCAATGGCTTGCCAGGCCATTTCTGCACCTCAACAAGCAACACAATCACTCATAGCAGCTTGCTATCCATTCAATCTCTTTCCCATTTCAATACCACTTCCCTGAGTTCATCCCTGCAATTCATTATATCACCATCAAGAGCATCAGTTCAAACCATATGACCAGTGCATCTCATTCTCTTTGAATCCCCCGATAACGACATCTTGCAACTCCATTTCTTCCAAACAGACCCATTCTGCAATCCTACGGCTCTTCCTACAGCTTTAATGACTCGGGCCTAGGGTTCACTTCAAGCACCAACAAACACCATCCAAAGCGCCATTCGATTTCACCATCACAAGACACGACACCAGTTTCTTGCTCAGCTCCTAGCATTCATCTCAGCAACTCCATCTTGCTGCACCATCTCAAGCCTAACTCCAGCTTCTATTCTTCTTCATCTCTGATGTTCATGGAAGCACTTATCACTACCAACACTCCATTCTGCAGCTGCAAACCGACAGCATGGCTAAATCAACCACAAGCCCCTAAATCATCTTCCAACAAACCACCTCCTCTTCTTCAATCAGTACCCTGAATCGATTGCAACAGCAGCATCGATTATCATCTCAACAGAACCCATAAATCAAATCCATCTTCTTTGTCGATTGCACTCAACAGCATCGACTCCTTCTCTCCTGAGTCCCTGAATCGATTTCTGCATCATTAATCCCCAGAGAGTCTCCGATTCAACAGAACCAACACAAACCCCATCTCAGTTTCGATCAACCCATTCTTCATCTTGAACCACAAACCCATCTCTCAACAACATTGATTTCTTCTCATAGATATCATCTTCAGCTCATGGCCATCTTCGATTCAATCTCTCGGCCTCAGAGTGCAGCCTCATCTCCACTTCACATACTCAGATTCCAGTCAATAGCAGCAGTGAGGTCTCAATATCGAACCCTAATTAATCATCTTAATTCTGACTTCTCGATTTTAAACTCAAATTCAAATTCCTCCCAAATCTCTGAGCTCGATCTCTCTGATAATTTACAGAATGAAATGAAAAATGTGAGAGACGAATTCTCTCGATTAGGGTTGGGGCGATAAGGATATGTACACCCCACAGATAGGACCTGATAATTACACCCACTAGTAGGTGATAAGGGACACCCTGATAACAACCCCCTTAGCCTTGGTGGGCTGTTTTAGTACTCCTCCAATTGGGTTGCCCCTTAACCTCAACTGGGCTCCATATATCAATCACCTGTAAAATGACCTTTTTGCCCTTTTGGTTCAAATTGAATGATTTCTTCTTCTTTTCCTCCGTGCGACTCCAAAGTAGCTATAAAACTCAAAACAAGCGTAAAATACATAATTTACAAGAAAAAATAGCAAAGAAAGCATAAACTACTAGATAGTAAATTAGGTGTATTCTACACCTATCAAATTCCCCACACTTAGACTTTGCTAGTCCTCGAGCAAATCAAACTAAAAACTCACAACTTCAAAGCGTTCAAGCGTCACAAGCATCCAAAGAGTTATGAGGACATAGAGTTTCTGCATGCTAGTAATAAGAAGTTAGAAATACTAAAGAACATATTCTCATTCTTAAATGTTGAGTGAGAAATAACCACACCATAATGAGAGAATGCGTGTTTGAGAAACGATCAATAAGCATTTCGCCTCGACTTACGCCTCACCAACAAGGATTTTATGATAATTGCACTCAAAAAGACGACTTTTTATGGGTCACACATGTGCGGTAGGAATGAAAAGAGAATTCTGCAACACGTTGAATGGTGGGAAGGATAACTTAGAAATATTCTTAAAAACCCACATCTTTTAATATTTTGAAAAACCATTTTTCTGACGATCTCTAAGAAAGGAAATCAACCATTATTATCGAGGATGAGATTACTTACTTACCTTCACATCCGATCGCCAATTATGATAACACCACTCTCACGGCATCCAATAGAAACGTCTTCCGCTCCTCGTCTTGATCTCCTTGGTCTTCGTCTTCGGTTTCAACTATTGATGATAAACCCTCGAATTTCATAAATCCTTAACAATTTTTAACTCTTTTACCTTAAAAATCCTTGTCGCTTGAAACTTCCTTATATATTTTCCTTCCCCACGGCTTATTAACAAAACAAATATTTCTCTTTTTTTTCTCTCTTTTTTTTTTTTTCCTTTTCTTTTTTTTTTTTTTTTTTTTTTGACAAGAGAAATTAAATACAAAAAATAAACCATGGCCGTGGGAGAAGTATTTTACCGCTTGATTCTTCACAACTTGTATCGTCTTGAAATCATAAACTTCAAAAATTCTCACCTTTTAATTTTCTTCGCTCTCATGAATAAGTCTTCATACTTGAATATAAAATTACCTCATTGTAGTGTAAGTCTTCAACATATATGTAAAAATCCGCTCTTTGTATGTTGCTTTACTTGAATTTGAAATTTGCTCTTTTTCTCGTTCCGTTGCTTGTAAACCTTAAACTTTTCCAACTTTCCTTGTAGATTTTTATGTCGCTCCTTGTTGATGATGAATGTGTTTCTATAGATCCGTTGTTGTCGAGAGAGAGAATGGTGCTAACTGCAAATCGAACTACAAGAAGGAAGCTTTCATCCATGGACGTCACCCTCATGATTGACAAAATTAGCACTCAAGAGATCAAAGAGTAGTGCTTCTATTGGTGGGAGGTTGGGTAGCTCACCATTCTACCCGGAATTAACTTACGGTGACACACACTCAAAAGAAGCTCTTTAGTAGATGGAAAATTTCTGGTCGGTGCCTCACATGATATGAATACGGGTAGTCTCCACTAATGATTGATCAGCAACTCTAATAACGCACTTCTCCCTGCACCAAATTCGCATCACCGGCATGATTAAATCCATTATTTAACACTCAAACAAACAAGAAATCCGAATGTAGTTCTCTAACATTTCCAAGTTCAATTATGTCGGTCAAAATCTCTATGTAAACATACCTAGAAGTATGCTAGTGACTCTAAAATCTTTAAAAGTTGGAATTTTTATGTAAAACTTTTTTTTTTTTTAATTTTTTTTTTTTTTTTTGTAATTTTTGTTTTAAAAACATGCTTAACCACTCCCCCACACTTAAACCTTACATTGTCCTCAATGTAATTGAATCCTCTAGTAAAGTCAAGGTGGGAAATTTTAACATGATAAGAAACAAGAAAAAAAAAATAACAAAAAAATAAAAAGCAAAAGGATAAGAAATACAAAACCGATGGGTTGCCTCCCATTAAGCGCTTGTTTTAAAGTCGACGGCCCGACTTGGCTCTTGTAAGATTCATTCCCCATATACTAACAATCGGAAAATTTGAGGATCCACCCATAATACCTGTTTTGCAAACAATAACTCCATACAAATATTAGCACAAGAAAATAATAGTGAAATTATCGCTCCATAGAAATTTCCCCCACACTTATTCTCGTCCACACTCGGAAGTGTATAAAGAACATAGAATTTGGGAACTTCCATGTGTTCCTCTTGGCAAACCTGCATAGTGTTAGCATCAAGTGTTTCCAATGGTGGATATCTAGAAACAAAATCATCCAAAAATACTTTCGAAGCACATACATTCAAACCAATAAGAGGTAAAGGAGAAGAATCAATAGGCAAAGGGTTAGACAAACCTCGCACAATCTCTTGTATTATAGAATCCTCTTCATCCTTAAAATATTCAAGTGAATTACTTACCTCTTGTATATCGTGGTCCTCTATTAAACCTTGCAACCATTCTTCGTCGTTTTCTACCTTAACCAAAGTCTCGGTATCATTAAAATCATTCGCAAGTTCAATTGGGTCTTCCACAAAATCAATGAATGTGGTTTCATCCTCTAGTATCATCTCTTCAACATTCTCATCATCGGAATCGGGCCATTCTTCCCTCATATAATCTTCCTCGGTATAAATTGTAAGATCTTCTTGTGAGGGTGTTACTTTGTTTACAACAATAGGCAAGTGATATCCAAACTCCTCCTTTTGAATAGGTGAAGGATCGTTATTAAGATCCGGAGTTGGAATAACTTCCTCATTGTCGGAACATTCATACACTTCCGCGGACTCCCATCTTTCCTTAAGAAATTTTTTCCAAGCAATAAATGCATCTTCCTCAAGCTCGTCCTTTTGAATAGGTGATTGATCATTATTAAGATCAAGGCTCGAGTAATCTACACTAGCGTCATCAAAAGTCTCTAAAGGTTGGTTAAGTTGTTCGTATATTTTCTCCGAATTCCTTTGAATTTCTCGATGTGATTCCTCCCAATCATAAGGTTGCTGGTCTTGTAGTGATTCTTGCAACTTTTGTTGAAGATCCCCAATCATGGCCAACATCTTATTTTGCAAAACTAGAGAAAACACGATCATAAACAAAACTATCCTCCCATCCTTGTGATTGTCCACTTACATACCCGTCATAAGGTTGTTGATATGTATGAGAATATCCATAATGTTCTGTAGGAATTTGATCATAGCCAAAAGATTGGTTTTGATTGTATCTAAGGATGGTTGGAAGTTGCCATAATGTTGAGGTTGAAAACCGTATTGATTGTTGTAATATGCTTGCTCTTGTCCACCGTACATGGAAAACTTTGAAATAAGATTCAAAAAACCAAGTTAGATACGGAATAGAATCCAACAAAGCAAAAATAAAGCAAAAAGAAAAATAAAAACAACTAAAAACATCCGTTGCTCCCGGCCCGGCGGCGCCAAAATTTGATGCGTGTCGTAGGTGCAATCAAATTAATTCAATATTTCCACTCAATTAAAAATAATATAATGGAAGTCAAGTTCGTTCCCACGAGGAGCAAGAGATCTTAGTTGTAAAAGTTGTCACGAAAGGGGGGTGTAAAAAGCAAAAGAAAATAAACAAAACAATTAAAAGGTAAAGTTGAAAGCAATAAGAGAGACAAGATCAAGGAATCCTTCTTCGTTACGAAACAATGATTAAAATTATGTTCTTTTCTACTTGTTATTAGTCACAGATTATCACCAACCGTAGGATAGCGAGTCCGCTTAGCTAGCCCCAAAATCCCTAATTTCACCGAGTAACAGGTCCGCTTAGTTATCAGATTCTATTCAAAAGAACCACCTTGAGGTCCG
This sequence comes from Papaver armeniacum, assembly GCA_023531295.1. Classification (NCBI taxonomy): domain Eukaryota; kingdom Viridiplantae; phylum Streptophyta; class Magnoliopsida; order Ranunculales; family Papaveraceae; genus Papaver; species Papaver armeniacum. The sequence continues at coordinate 18,597 of JAJJWW010012077.1, forward strand.
CTTTACAAGATGTAATTCCCGAGGAATGCATTAAGATTTATGAATTTAGGTTTAGTACTAGTAGTTAAACTCGGTTCGCTTGGTTCACTTTCTAGCGTTGTTTCTACACACAATTGCTCCACGGAATCCCTCATGAGGTCTCGTGTTTTCTACTTGTGTAAAGTGTCGAAACGTTACGTATTCCCTAACTTATACTAGATATAGATCAATTAACAAATCAATTTAGCGTGCACTCCAAACAATCTATCAATCAATCATGAATGTCTTTAAGATCACTCCTATTAGTAAAAACAATCGATAATCATGTGAAAAATCTCAAGATAGAATTGAAAACAAAAACTCAAATCATGTTAAGAACTAGGAATTCATCCTCAATCAATAAGAAAATTAGCTACTCATGTTTTTGAAATTCACACAAATAATAATAATTAAAAGAAGAATTTTCAAATTCACACAAGTAATTAAAAAGAAAAATCTTAGAAAAGCAAGCAAAAACACAAGTGATGTGTGTGTAGAGAGGTGTAAAAGATATGTAGAGAGAGATGTCTAGAAGTTGTAGAAAACTTCTCTATTTATAGGCTTCAATATTCTCCAAATCTTCCAAGGAATAGAATCCTTTTCCTTTTGCAATTCAATTTCCAAATCCAAGCTTTTCTCTTCTTCCACCTTCTATTTCCAAATTTGAGTCCAATTCTCCATCCAATTCCTAGCCCAAGTCTTCATACCCATGAGAGAAGTCCATAGAAAATTCTGGAATTTTTGGCTCGCCGGAAAACTGGGATTGTGGCCGGAATCCGGCCGGAATACGTCACCGCCGGCCACCTGAAAATTTCTTCGTCAAGAGAATATTCGACGGAATATTCCGTCCGGTCCTCCGTTAGGACTAACGGTCATAGGTCAAACTTAACGGTCGATCGTCGATCCAGGGGTCAAGTCGGAGAGTTAACTCGGTCAAGTGCGAAGTCGTGGTCGATCAGTGGATCGGGGTCGGTTGGGTTCTTGGCCAAGCCATTGCACAAGCCAAATCTCTTGCACCATGATTGTGCTTCCGGCCATGTTGGCTCATTTCGATCACCAAATCCCAATGGCTTGCCGAGCCATTTCTGCACCTCCAGCAAACAACACAATCACTCATGTGACTTGCTATCCATTCAATCTCTTTCCCATTTCAATACCACTTCCCTGAGTTCATCCCTGCAATTCATTATATCACCATCAAGAGCATCAGTTCAAACCATATGACCAGCTGCATCTCATTCTCACTGAATCTGCCCAACAACAGCATCTTGCAACTCCATTTCTTCCAAACAGACCCATTCCTGCAATCCTACAGCTCTTCCTACAGCTTTAACAGCTCAGGCCTAGGGTTCACTTCAAGCACCAACAAACACCATCCAAACTGCCTGCCATTCAGTTCACCATCACAAGACACGACACCGGTTTCTTGCTCGGCTCTAGCATTCATCTCGAACTCCATCTTGTTGCACCATCTCAAGCCTAACTCCCGACTTCTATTCTTCTTCATCTCGATGTTCATGGAAGCACTTATCACTACCAACACTCCATTCTGCAGCTGCAAACCGACAGCATGGCTAAATCAACCACAAGCCCCTAAATCATCTTCCAACAAACCACCTCCTCTTCTTCAATCAGTACCCTGAATCGATTGCAACAAAGGCATCGATTATCATCTCAACAGAACCCATAAATCAAATCCATCTTCTTTGTCGATTGCACTCATGAGCATCGACTCCTTCTCTCTGAGTCCACGAATCGATTTACGCATCATTAATCCCCGAGAGAGTCTCCGATTCAACAGAACCAACACAAACCCCATCTCAGTTTCGATCAACCCATTCTTCATCTTGAACCACAAACCCATCTCTCAACAACATTGATTTCTTCTCATAGATATCATCTTCAGCTCATGGCCATCTTCGATTCAATCTCTCGGCCTCAGAGTGCAGCCTCATCTCCACTTCACATACTCAGATTCCAGTCAATAGCAGCAGTGAGGTCTCAATATCGAACCCTAATTAATCATCAACAATTACAGCTTCTCGATTTTAAACTCAAATTCAAATTCCTCCCAAATCTCTGAGCTCGATCTCTCTGATAATTTACAGAATGAAATGAAAAATGTGAGAGACGAATTCTCTCGATTAGGGTTGGGGCGATAAGGATATGTACACCCCACAGATAGGACCTGATAATTACACCCACTAGTAGGTGATAAGGGACACCCTGATAACAACCCCCCTTAGCCTTGACTGGGCCTGTTTTAGTACTCCTCCAATTGGGTTGCCCCTTAACCTCAACTGGGCTCCATATATCAATCACCTGTAAAATGACCTTTTTGCCCTTTTGGTTCAAATTGAATGATTTCTTCTTCTTTTCCTCCGTGCGACTCCAAAGTAGCTATAAAACTCAAAACAAGCGTAAAATACATAATTTACAAGAAAAAATAGCAAAGAAAGCATAAACTACTAGATAGTAAATTAGGTGTATTCTACACCTATCAAAGGTACACTTAGGGTTTGGAGTTTTCTCAAAAACATAAAAAGAAAATAAGCGGCGCTAGGAATCGTTCTCATTGAAAATCTTAGCTTCCATAGGAATCGGTCGACGAAAGGAGTTTGATTTGTTAGCTAAAGTCAGTTTTCGGCAGGGAGGATCATATCGCGATTCAGGTAGGTTTTCTCTCCTTTAAGGATCGTTTCGCGATTCAGGTAGGTTTTCTCTCCTTTATGATTTTCTATGGTTTAATCTGATGGAGATATAAGATGATCTTGACATGGGATTCTAAGTTCTGTTTTAACAAACTATTTATGCAAGTTAGCCTTGGTTTACTTCTCTATCTTCCAATTATTTTAGGAGTCTCTCCTTACTGATCTTGATGCACTTCGTGTGTACTTATTACTATTTTTTCTTTCGTATATAGTTGGACATGGGTACTCCACCTTCCATGAATCTAAGTGTGTCTCTATTCCATTTGATTTCATAGTATATAGATTAGACAAATAGCTTAGTTGTATCTATAAATCTAATGAAAAGATATCCAAACTACCCTAAGTGATTGGACACCATCCATCGTACGGTTTTGAAAATCAAATGACCCAATATATATATATTGGTTGGGAAATGGTTGAAACTAATGGTGAGTCTTTTGAAAAAGCGGGGGTCTAACAACCACACCTAATATTTCGCTTAGCAATCTGTATGGACTAACATCAATATAATTCTGAGAGCACCAACTAATAAAGCGAGCTCAATCAAGAAATATATCAAAGAGTTATATCTCTGTTTATTAATGTAATCAGCAAATCAAACAGATAGAAATCCGTGAGCCTGATTAATATAAGAAACAACTTGGACGGTATCAAAAACCAATATCCAAGTGTCAATCAATTTAATCAACAACCAAAGGTTGGATTCACAATTGATTGAACTTACGCACAACCTGTGATATTTCAATTATATAAACAAGTATAATGCGGAAAAGAAATAACACAGACACCAGAAATTTTGTTAACGAGGAAACCGCAAATGCAGAAAAATCCTGGGATGTATTCCAGATTTGAACACCACACTGCATTAAGCCGCTACAGACACTAGCCTACTACAAGTTAACTTCAAACTGGAATGTAGTTGAGCCCTAACCAATCTCACAATGATTAAGGTACAGTTGCGTTCCTTACGCCTCTTGAACCACGCCGGATTATGCGCACTTGATTCCCTTAGTTGATCTTACCCACAACTAAGAGTTGATACGACCCAAAGTCGAAGACTTGATAAACAAATCTGTCTCACACAGAAAAGTCTATTGAATAGATAAATCTGTCTCCCACAGATATACCTACGAGTTTTGTTCCGTCTTTTGATAAATCAAGGTGAACAGGAACCAATTGATAAACCAGACTTATATTCCCGAAGAACAACCTAGTATTATCAATCACCTCACAATAATTTTAATCGATTAACGAAACAAGATATTGTGGAATCACAAACGATGAGACGAAGATGTTTGTGACTACTTGTCAATCTTGCGTATCGTAGAATAAATCTCGGGCAAATCTTAAAAAAGATAGTACTCAATCACAATAGAAAACAACAAGATCAGAACACGCAACTACAGAGAAATATTTGGGCCTGGCTTCACAATCCCAATGAAGTCTTCAAGTCGTTAACCTACATGGTTTTAGAAAAAACTAAGGTTAAAGGAGAATTGACTCTAGTCGCAACTAGTATCACACAGGAGGTGTGAGGATTAGGTTTCCCAGTTGCTAGAGTTCACCTTAATTTATATAGTCTTCAAATCAGGGTTTGCATTCAATATTAACCGTTAGATGAAAACCTGATTAGATTCAAGCTAATATCTTTCAACCGTTAGATCGAACTTAGCTTGTTATACACGAAGTGTACCATCATTTAGATAAAGGTAACCGTACCTAAACATGTACACTTAATTGGTTCAACAATAGTTAACCGAGGTTAGCCATATGAGCACTTTCATATCAACCTTATTCATCTTTATCACAACTAGTTCAAATGACTCAAATGAAACTAGTTAGAGAGTTGTTCAATTGTTTATATTCTCATAGAAGTATACAAGACACAATTGAAGCAAAATCGATTTTGATTCACTCGAATCGTTTCATGAACATTATAGCCACGATTTGCAAAAGATTGCATTCCTTTATATATAAATGTATTAGTTCATGAACAAACCGATTTTAGAACATAACCTACTCAAGTACGCAAACGGGTACGCATACTTAAGTAGCCGGACTGAGTTTGGTTTCGCCAGTACGCAAATGGGTACGCATACTATAGTACACTTCCAAACTCCAGCAGAAATTCACGGAACCTGAACTTCCGCCAGTACGCATACGGGTACGCATACTTAGTTTCGGACTTCCATCAACCAACTAGTACGCGTACGGGTATGCATACCATGGTTCCCAGACTTGAACTTACACAAATGTGAATACACATACTATGTTTATATCCAATCATGGTTACATGTTCTAAACTCTCATTTAAATCATTGAAACATTCTTAGAAAATGACAATAGATGTCTCACACAACTATTAGCTCCAAAGCAATTTCAAGTGATCGAACGATTAATACGAAACATTCCGAGTCTACACCAAATGATTGTATCACACAAATCATGTAAGATGTTACAAGGCAATTTTCACATGATCAGCTTTTGACTTGCGCCAAGAATAAAAGATGAACTTGGTTAAAGCGAAAGCTTACCAACACATATTTCGAAAAATAGATAAGCGAGATAAACTCGGCTCGAAATAATTATTTTTCAGGTGCATATGTTGATGAAGATCTGAACCTTGAAGACAATCATGAGAGTTAATTATTTTTCAGGAGGTTTTTTCACTCTATGGGGTTAATGCCAAAATTTAAGACTATGAGTTTTTCATCCTCAAATTTATTATAGTTCTTAGATTTTATTATTTATTGTTAAAGGATTTCTTATGTTATGCACTCTAGGTATTTGAATTTATGGAATTTTTGAATATCTATTAAACGTGTCGCCGTAACCCTCTTTTTTGAGATTTGACGTGTCCCCGTAACCGTATCGTGTAGTAACCGTGTCCCGTGTCCGTGCAACCCAGCTTCGGACTGGAATGTAGATGAGCCCTAACCAAGTCTCACACCATTAAGGTACAGTCGCGTCCCTTACGCCTCTGAATCCCAGCAGGACTCTACGCACTTGATTCCCTTAGTTGATCTCACCCACAACTAAGAGTTGCTATGACCCAAAGTCGAAGACTTTATAGACAAATCTGTCTCACACAGAAAAGCCTATTCTGATAGATAAATCTGTCTCCCACAGAAATACCTATGAATTTTTTGTTCCGTCTTTTGATAAATGAAGGTGCACAGGAACCAATTGATAATCCGGTCTTATATTCCCAAAGAACAGACTAGAAATATCAATCACCTCACAATAACTTAACTATATGGTAGTAGAACAAGTTATTGTGGAATCACAAAAAATGAGACGAAGAGCTTTGTGATTACTTTTTATATCTTACCTATTGGAGATAAATCTCGAGAAAATCTTAGAGAATATAATACTCAAATACGATAGAACAAGTAAGATCAGAACACGCAACTACAGAGAAAATAGTTGGGTCCGGCTTCACGAATCCCAATGAGGTCTTTAAGTCGTTAACCTATAATGGTTTTAGGAAAACCTAGGTTAAAGGAGAATCGACTCTAGTCGCAACTAGTATCACACAGGATGAAATATGATTTAAGATTCAAGCTAAGTTTGCTTAAAACCAAAGCAATATCTCTCCATCGTTAGATGATATGGGTAACCGTACCTAAACGTGTATATTGAGTTGGGTCAACACTAGTTAACCGAAGTTAGCCACATGAACACTTATATATTAACCACATTCATCTAACACTTCTAGATCAAATATGATGATCAATCAAACATCAAAGATAATCAAATGAATCTAATTGTGTTACTCATAGAGTTGATCAATTGTTTATATCTCATAGAAGTATATAAGAACACAATTGACACAAAATCGGATTTGATTCATGATTGTACAGAGTACTTATTCAAGAATCAATTCATGAATATTTGGCCACGGTTTGCAAAGATTGCATTCCTTAATTTATAAATGTATTTGTTCATGAGTATGAAATCATACTTAACCGATTTTAGAACTTTAACCAACACAGTTTGCAAACGGGTACGCAAACTTTAGTTCCGGACTGTCGGACATACTGTCGTACCGGACCTAACTTAGGTGAAACCGTACGCGTACTGGTATGCATACTTGGTTCCTGGACTTTAACAGTTAAAACCGTTCGCATAAGGGTATGCAAACTTGGTTTTCGGTCCTGAATCATATCACAACAGTTTGCATACTGTAATGTATCCAGACAAAGGTTAATCGTTCTAAACTCCCATTTCAATCATTAAAACATCCTTAGAAGACGACAATAGCTGTCTCACACAATTTATTAGCTTATAAGTAATTTTCAAGTGATCGAATGATCAATACGAAACTTTCCGAGTCGACATCAAATGATTGTCTCACACAAATCATGTAAGATGTTTCAAGGCAATTTTCACATGATCATTTTTAGACTTATTATTTAGTTTCCAACAAATACATTGTTCCAACTAAACTTGTCAAGAATAATGATGAACGTAGCTAAAGCAAAAAGATTTCAACTCATATTTCGAGAAATAGATAAGCGACATAAACTCAGCTCGAAATATCAAATGTACATAATATGAAAGTCTATATAGCTATATACGACTTAGTCTCATTAGGAGATAGAAATATAATAGACTTCTGAGTGATAGATAAATTTTAGTCTCCACATACCTTTTGTTGATGAAGTTCCTCCAAGCTCTCCTCAGTAGATCTTCGTCTTCAATCGATGAACGTCGTGAAGTTTAAAGCTCAACTACACATTCTATCCTAATCCGAGACATAACTATAAGTAGACTAGAAATCAAGATTTATAGTTTTGACACCTAAACTTGACAAACAAGCTTGAGATAGCAACGCTTCCGAGTTCGAAAGAGCAGTGCTCTAACATCCTTTAAATGCTTAGTTCCAGAAATAGTGGCTCTAGTAAAGATTAGACAGTCGTTTGCGAAGAACAAATGGCCAATTGAAGGACTATTTCTTGTAACCCTAATTCCCTGAATACTACCATCATTCCCAGCTTGTACAAGAAGACAACATAATAATGAGATTTTTTATTTGTTTGTTGTAGTAGTAAAAGGGTTGTCGTTCACTCGGACGTTGTTGAGATTAAATTTAAAGGTTTAGTGAAAATAATAAAAGAGAGAGTTACTGGGTCTAGGATTCCACCGAATTTATATCAATAGGTTCAATTATTTATTCTTCAACAATTATAGCTCAATAAATAAAACAACACGGACTCTTATTTTGGCCACAGTAGATTCTCCAAATATTAGTTATAAATCGTAAGCATGGGACATCAAACATCTAAGCAAGCATGACTCATCTAATAAAATAATAACTAATTTTTTCAAATCATAAAACAATTTAAAATAAATGCAAAAGTCATAAAAAGAATAAAATAAATTCACCCATGTATGAAGTTCGGCTTCCTCAAAGTCGACCCAGTGTGGTCTAGTTTCTCATGATAAAAACGCACTCAAAAATATAATTCATAGCTCAAATGGTGTTTTTATTAAAGAAAACTAATAATTCTCCCCAAACTCTCGATCCACCTTCTACTCGACCTCAACAACTTATATATACCCGACAGGGCAAAGATATCACGACAATAACTCCTCAAATTCTCTCATTACACGGCTTTGATAAAA
>JAJJWW010012079.1:0-41596 GCA_023531295.1 Papaver armeniacum
ACATAACTTGTTTAATTGAAAAATTTATAGTAAATTTGAAATTACCCTTTCAAATTTATTCAAACATGTTAACAAACCTTAATTCGTTCGATTAAAGCATCTCGATAATCCTTAAGAATTTTCGTCCAGGATTCATGCTGAAGAGGAGCTAAACCACGTATAATAATTCCACATTTAGATGACAACTTGGGGGTATTTGAACAAATAGGTGCCTTTTCAATTTCAGAAAAAACCATGGGAAGCTTATTTTTGTTATTCATGGCCATAGTTCTTGATACTTCAATCCCCCGGGTTAACCCACACACATTTCTTCTCCGCATCGCTGAATCTATGATACATTAACAAGAAAACATGTCATAACTTTTCCAACAAAGTTCAAAGAAAATAAAAGATAAACAAACAATGATTGTCATAGTCATACCAGCAGGAGGTGGCTGTCCAGGAACAACACGACGAGCAATGCCAGTAGCCATAACGAGTTTAGCAAAAATTCAAATAACAAATAATATCAGAAATTATCCAAAGCAAATAATCTATGCGAGATGGAGAAACAAGAGTGAAAAATGAAAAGAACTGATGGAGAAATCTAAAAACCAAACCGCTGATTTAATATGAAAAAGAATCAAGGAAGATGACTTACAGTAAGAAAGGAAATATATTATGCAAAGCAGATGACTCTTTCTGAATATGAAACTTTATGATAGAGACTAGCAGTTTCAGATCTATAAATATGTACCTTAGTGTTGATGGTGGGTTTTCATTTGAGGTTAAAATTATAAAAACCAAAAAAAATTATGCGCTGACATCTTGTAAAAGATAAAGCCATTAATAAGTGTTGATACTCCCTCACTTAATTCACCAAGAATGGAGCATGTAGCAACAATCCCATTCTCAGTGAATACATGAAATTCCTCCAGGTTGGAGCATGTGGCAACAATCCCATCCCGTGAATTTCTAATCAGCCTTGTATTTCCGCACTCATTATCAGTGTGGCATGACGATCGAGTGTTACTCTTACAGAGTAACACGAACCTCCAAGCACTATAATGAAACCATATACGAAATACCCGTACAGCCGACTCTCGGTGTGTTATACTAGCCCGATTGAGCCCCTCTCGGTGTGTTATACTAGCCCGATTGAGCATCCGGATTGGACCGTATCAGTCCGGATATGATCGCAGATCATCCAACTCCACAAGCATGATTGGATGACCCAGATCAATTCCATCACCCCAAGCGTGTATGTAATATCCATCACGAACCAATGCGGAACCCGCACGGTCGGCCATTGGCCTAGCTTGCCAAAAACGTTCATACCAAGCATTATGGACGGAAAACCCTAAATTAGGTTTGCGGCATATTACATGTGTCGCAAAGCAAGTCTCAACCATCCATCTTCGCAGTATAGATGGAGGGTGTAGATGTAGATTCAAAGGGCCCAGAGCATGTCAACACGATCACCGTGGGCCCGCCTACACACTTGACCAATCGGTCAAGACCAACCATGTTTGGTCGTGACAAAATCGTCGCCCAAACAAGAGATGACGCACGGCTTTGAAACCCAAAATTAGGGTTTTGAGCATCATGAGCGTCCATCTTCTTGGTAGGCTTGGGAAGTGGTCTGTTTTTGCCTACAAATTAAACCGCAAGTGCACGGTGTCTACTATGCAGAACTGGGCAAATACGGGTCGAACCACAGAGACTTGTGGTGCTGTAGAGTTGATCAAGGGCTTCCTCTAACTGAATTCTAGCAAGTGTAACACAAATGTTTGGGTGATTGTCGATACGACTGAAGTTGAGTTGTAACAGTGAACTAAGGTAGCTAAATGTTGTAACAAGATGGAAAAATACCAGGATGATCAATCCACGCCTAATCTCATGCCCAGGCCATATATCTTAAGCTATATTCTTGTGCCTTCTTATGAAGGTCTACACTGGATGTTCATTAACCAATTTTAGCCAACTAACCCCTAGTATGAGCTGTCTTCTTACAGTACAGCTCATCACAGGCTAATAAGCTTCATCAACTAATTAGTAATCCTAATCATCTTAATACTCAGCAAAAACACAACTAAAAATAGATATGCTTGACATGAAATTCAGGGGTTTCATTAACACCCTGGATAATTAAATTAGAACATTCAAAGAAACAATAAAACACAAATTAAACTACTATTGTGGTGCTCTGGCTAGCCCAGGCATGAGGAATTACACACATATCAATCCTATTTATACATCCAAAATACCAAACCCTAAATTCACTTTAAAATAGAAATTAAATGAAAACCCTCTCACCCACGTCGCTGAATCGTGCTCTCCTCTGTCTCAGAGCTCCATGCGTCCATAGTTGATGAAACCCTAGTTCTAGTTATCTCTGATTTAGCTTCTAGGGTTATGATAGAAGCTAAGAAAGAGATATCTAGATCTAGAGAGGTGGAGAAGGTGGTGCGGTTGTTGCAGTGGGTGGTTGTTGTCTGTGGTCGAGGTGATGGAGGTGGAAGAGGTATGGTGATGGCTCTGCTCAGAGCTTGGTCGGGAGAGAAAATGGTTTTTCTCTGGAACTGTCGTGGGAGAGAGAAAATGGAAATGAGAAATGGGGGAAGGTCGATGGGGTGTAGGTATAGGGAGCTTCGCTGTGGAGCGGGAGCATCAATGTTTGATGAGGAAGGCGAAGCGAGCGTTGGATCTTGGTGAGATCGATGCGATGGCCGGTGCGACCGTAGGATGAAAGTGTAGCAGATCTAACGGTTCAAATGGTGCGGGCTCGGATCCAGGTCACGGGCCGGGTCTTGGATAGCTCAAGCCCATGTTTTGTAAATGGGTTGCTCCTTGTTGGGTTGCAATCTGCGCGCGCGGCTTTGGCTTTCGCTCCATAGACGCTTGTCTCCAATTCTTCGCTCTTTTGGCTCCTCAATTTCTCAGAACTTTATTTATTACCTAAAAACACAAAATTAATTAGTACAAATATTTATTCTTGAAAACAAAGAAAACACAGAATCTGGGATAATATCCGATTCTTGAGCACAAAAGATGAGCTAAATGCCAGTAAAAGGTGTATAAATATGCAATATTTGGCACTTATCAAATACCCCCAAACCTCGAATTTTACTTGTCCTCAAGTGAAACAAATTAAGAAATCCTAACTATACCCCGTCGCAGTCTCTCGAATGCATTTAGCGTATGCACTAAGCCTTTAAACCCCTAGGTGTCCCTAGTGGACGAGTTGTAGTCTCGTGAGGGTTTACCGAGGTGTACCCACAAAACCTTCTCCAACTTCTGCCAGAGTGTAAAAGAGTCTCAAGCATCCAAGGAGCTATGAGGACATAGAGTTTCGCATGCTAGTAACAAGAAGTTAGAACTACCAAAGAACGCATTCTCATCCTTAAGTGCCGAGCGAGAAGTAACCATACCATATGAAAGAATTGATTCGATTGTGATCATAAGCCTCGACTTCGCCTCACTAATAGGGTTTTATGATAATTGCACTCAAAAAGACCGCTTTTTTAGTCTCTCATGTGTGCAGCAGGAATAAAGAGAGAAATCCCGCACACGTTGTAGGTAAGAAAGATAACCTTCCGAAATAATTTCTGGAGACTCCATGAATGTGGACAAAAAGAATCTTTTTCTCGATGATCTCTAAGAAAGGAAATCAACCATTAGCAAGGGTGGGAGTACTCACTTACCTTCTCACCCGATCGGCAATTAATATCACTCTCTCAGCATTCATAGAAACGTCTTCAATCTTCGGTCTTCGGTCTTCAAATGTTGATGACGAACTTCTGAACTTCACAAAAAACTTGACAAACATTTTTTTTTTTTTTTAATAACTTGGTGGTAACTAGACACAGAAAATAAACTACAACAATTTTTTTTTTTTTTAACATGAAAATTACAATAAAACAATAAAACTCAATTTTTCACAAACTTCATTAATTCTCATCCTATTTTCTTTTCTTTGCACGTAAACCTTGGACTATATCAACTTTTCCTTCAAATATTCTGATATTGCTCCGCTTGCTGACGATGATGTGTTTCTATGAATCTGTTGATGTTGTTGAGAGGGAGAGAGTGATGCTAACTACAAATCGGTATTTAGAAGAAGTTTTCATCTTTAAACGTCACCCTCATGATTGACAAAATTAGCACTCAAGAGATCAAAAGTAGTGCTGAAAGTAGTGCGAAGTTGGGTAGCTCACCATTCCTACCCGAATTGACTTACGGTGACACACACTCTAACACTTTTCTAGAAAGTTGCAAAAATTGAAGGTTGGTGCCTCACTTGATGTAAAATGAGTAGTCTCCACTATGGGTGATCACAATTCTACTACCGAATATCTAAACAACACCTAATTCGCCCTCCGATGGTTAAATCCAACTTTAACGCTCTAATCAACTAAGAAACCCGATTGTGTTCTCCAAGACTTCCAACTCGTTATTTCGGTCAGACACTCTATGTAAACATAGCTAGAAGCATGCTAGTGACTCTAAAATCTCTAAAAGTTGGAGGTTTTTATTTGCAAAAAGTTTTGAATTTTTTTTTTTTTTTTTTTTTTTTTTTTTTTTTTTGAAAATAAAAGACTAAAAACTCTATATGCAAATGTACCCCCAAACCTAAATCAAACATTGTCCTCAATGTGTCAACAGATAATAAGAATTCAAAAAGTCACATATCATGAGAACTATCTTTGATAAGAGAAAAGGGAAGAGATTACCTGGTATGTCATGGAGCAAGGTTAGAGCTTCATTAGTCAAGGCTAGAATCCAACATTCTCAGTGGAGATCATATCGGATTAGCACAATATATGTACAAGAAGACTCAACCGATTCAAGAAAAGAAAATTTAACAAGTCCTACTGGATTATATACAATGAAATTCACCATATACCAACAATCTAAAGAGTTGAGGATCAACCCAAAAGAAATTATGTACAAACATCAACAGCCTTACACAAATATAATATGAGAGTGCAAGTAAGACTGCATATGAGAATGAGTTTCCCAAACCTAAACTTGTGAACAGTGTGTTTGAGAGCACAAAATCTTGCAAAATTAAAGGTACATCATGCAAAAGGTCCAACTCAAAATGAGTTTTGCTAAGAACAGGCAGATATACACATTCCAACTGTGGCTCCTTAAAAGTGTTATACTTTGATGCAAAATAGTCCAAGAGGACTTGGGAAGCACAAGGCTCTAGGCCTAGATTAGGCATTTTCAGAAAAGTTGGTTTTGCAATTTTGTTACAAACTACACCTAGGTTGGGTGGAAATCTATCGACCGTGACATGGGCCTGATGTTGGGCTTGTCCAAGTTGTTCACATGTGTGAGCTCAAGAGTAACAGTATCACTCACAACAATATTTCCCAAATCATCTACAAATGCTGTGACATGCTCATGCTCATAAAACATTTCTACAAACCCTAGTCCATAATCATCATTGATGCGTGTCGTAGGTGCAATCAAATTAATTCAATATTTCCACTCAATTAAAAATAATATAATGGAAGTCGAGTTCGTTCCCACGAGGAGCAAGAGATCTTAGTTGTAAAAGTTGTCACGAAAGGGGGGTGTAAAAAGCAAAAGAAAAATAAACAAAGCAATTAAAATCGAAAGTTGAAAGCAATAAGAGAGACAAGATCAAGGAATCCTTCTTCGTTACGAAACAATGATTAAAGTTATGTTCTTTTCTACTTGTTATTAGTCACAGATTATCACCAACCGTAGGTAAAGCTAGCTAGCTCGGTGCTAAACCCCTAAATCCCTTATATCACCGGACACGGAAGTTCTCGCCTACTGATTCTAATCACCAAGCCACCTAGAATTAGCTCAACCTAGATGTAACTTGTCTCATGCATTAAGTTTTGTGAATTTATTAGGTTGATATTAGTAGTTAGACTCTTAGCTCAAGGTCTACTTGCTAACGTTGTTTCTACACACAATTGCTCCACGGAATCCCTCCGCAAGGTCTCGTGTTTGCTACTTATGTAAAGAGTCAAGAAACGATTACTTATCTCCTAACTTTCACTAGCTTTAGATCAAATTAACAAATCAATTTAGCGTGCACTCCAAACAATCTATCAATCAATCATGAATGTCTTTAAGATCACTCATATTAGTAAAAACAAACGATAATTATGTGAAAAACTTCAAGATAGAATTTGAAAACAAAAACTTAGATCATATGTTAAGAACTAGGAATTCATCCTCAATCAATAAGAAAATTAGCTACTCATATTTTTGAAATTCACACAAATAATAATTAAAAGGAGAATTTTCAAGAGTTCACACAAATAACTAAAAAGAAGAATCTTAGAAAAGCAAGCAAAAACACAAGTGATGTGTGTGTAGAGAGGTGTGTAGAAGTTGTAGAAAACTTCTCTATTTATAGGCTTCAATATTCTCCAAATCTTCCAAGGAATAGAATCCTTTTTCTTTTGCAATTCAATTTCCAAATCCAAGCTTTTCTCAACTCTTCCACCTTCTCTTTCCAAATTCTCCATCCAATTCCTAGCCCAAGTCTTCACACCCATGAGAGAAGTCCATAGAAAATTCTCGAATTTTTGGCTCACTAGGAAAACCGGGATTGTGGCTTTAATCCGGCCGGAATAGTCATAGGAAAGTGTCTCGGTGACGGCAAAGTCAAACCGGGTCACCGGTCAACGGGTCGGGACCAGCGGGTCAACTCACCCAGATCACGGTTAACCTCGGTCAAGTACCGAGTCGGGAGAGTCACGAGTCGCCGGTCGATTGTGAGTTAGTCACCGCCCGAGCTGATTGATCTGACTTGGCCTTGGCTCAGGCCAATGCATAGTTGTGTAGCACAATCATTGTGCTTCAGCCATGATGGCTGAGTCTCCTGCACACTGCCAACAGATCAACTGCAAAACCATTTAAATCCATGCTTAAAGCACCTTGAGTTTTAGATCCTGCTCCTCATTCAACTACCATTCAAACCAAAGCATTGCACCCACACTTCACATTCCTGCAACACACATAACCTCCACCATTGGCTCAATCACCTTCTTCTGACTTTCTTAATTCTCAGGTATTGCAGCCATCAGCTTGCACTCCAGTCAACAACATATGTTGCCGCAACCACTTCCCGTGACTTCGCTCATAAACCCCCGTGCCTAAAGCTCTGGCCATTTCAACCACCCGCAATCCCCCATCTCGTGGCCCTATAAATCATTCCCACTGCAGCTCAATCAAACAACAACCCAAACTAGCCATCACAAAAAGATAGCTCTCCGGTTCAGCCCAATGCAATTGTTTTGCAACACCAATGACTTTAAACATTTCGCAAAGATCAATACCAGCCTTAATTTCTTCCATAGCTTCAGATTACCAATATATGCTCCGTAACCAACACCACCGCAACACACAAAGCCTTCCCATTACCTCGAGCCATTCATGCACCAAATGGCATCAACATTCTCTTCTTCATCTTCTCAGATACTTGGCACTAGCTTGCATCTGTTCCCTGCATTGCCATTTCCAAGCCATTCAACACCATTGCCAATAATTCACTCCATCTGCCAGCTCTGCCAGTGCAAGTCATCTCAGGAAACCTCAATCCCTGGTCATCAAGCCATTGCCAGATCACATTCCTTTTCAACTCAAGGTCACCCGCAACCGCAAATTGAGCCATTGCAATCCTTGCCATCTCCTCGCAGCCTTCTCACCTCCACATATTCCAACCATTCTCCTTGTGCACCTGAATCCAGCTGAACCAGCTTGCCTCAACTTCAACAGCCATCAGCTCCAACCTCAGTTCTTGCTCAAACCCATCAGCTCTGTGCCTGTTCCATCTCACCACTTCAATTCCACAATCACCAACAGTAAGAGCACCATAGTCCCCTGTATCCTAGGCATTCATCTAGTTTATTTCAAACACATTCATTCACCCAATTGTCGCTTCCCGCAAATTCACAAAGACATACATCTAATTTTGAGAACCATTTTTATCTTCTCCGATTCTTTCTATCGAATTCGACCAACCATTACCACCATCTTCTTCCTACACTGCACCCAAATTAGCATCACCAACTAACAACATCGGTTCTTCTTTCGCTCGCCTCCATCTCTTCCTTTCCGTCGCCGCGATTCAATTTTGAATCGACCCCTGTCTTGAATTTTATCACCCACAAAACCCATCGAGCTTTATCCTAGATTCAACAAAGAATTAGCCACCGTAACCCTAAGTTCTTTCTCCAAACAATGTAACCACCTCCAACACCTTCTCACCGAGTCGATCTCACAAACCCTCTCTCGATTCATCTTCTTTAAACATCAGGTTCATCTTCTCCCTGAGCTTCAACTCTATATCATCGATTCCTTCCTTTCTGTGTTATTCAACAGCAGCACATCATTCCTCAAACCGTCAACAACACCAAACTCCTCTTTCATCCACCGAATTCGACAAAGACAAGACTCCATCCCCGATTTCTTCTCGATCTCTTGGTTCGATCACGACCTAACAATTCCTCCCGAGCTTCAAGCCCTAGTCTCTTCGAACTTCACCGGATCTTCTCTCGCATCTCGCGATTTAACCAAAGAACAATGGTCGCTCTCTTTTAGGTGGAGCTCGATTTTCGTATTCTGGGGAAAATGATTGAGAAGAAACAATCTTCTCAATGTAATGAAAGTCGGGGTGGATTTGGAATTCGGGTTTGGATCCGGCACGGTATATGGGTTTAGGGTGTGGGTGGATTCAGACACCCACCATAAGTACACCCAAAATGTGCTATTCTCACTCCCTTCTTTTGGATAAGGGACACCTCTTTGACCTCCCCTTAACCTTAGCTGTGCTCCATATAGTATTCCCTCCTTGGTAAAATGACAATTTTACCCTTTTGCTCAAATTGAGTGATTTCTTCTTCTTTCCTCCGTGCGACTCCAGCAGTAGCTACAAAACTCAAAACAAGCGTAAAATACATAATTTACAAGAAAAATAGCAAAGAAAGCATAAACAATAGATAGTAAATAGGATGTATTCTACACCCTATCAAATTCCCCACATTTAGACTTTGCTAGTCCTCGAGCAAATCAAACTAAAAACTCACAACTTCAAAGCGTTCAAGCGTCACAAGCATCCAAAAAGTTATGAGGACATAGAGTTTCGCATGCTAGTAATAAGAAGTTAGAAATACTAAAGAACATATTCTTGTTCTTAATTGTTGAGTGAGAAATAACCACACCATAATGAGAGAACGCGTGTTTGAGAAACGATCAATAAGCATTTCGCCTCGACTTCGCCTCACCAAAAAGGATTTTATGATAATTGCACTCAAAAAGACAAATTTTTTATGGTTCTCACATGTGTGCAGTAGAATGAAGAGAGAATTCCCGCTACACGTTGAATGGTGGGAAGGATAACTTCCGAAATTTTGAAAAACCCACATCTTTTAATATTTTGAAAAACCATTTTTTCGACGATCTCTACGAAAGGAAATCAATCATATTATCGAGGATGAGATTACTTACTCACCTTCACATCCGATCGCCAATTATGATAACACCACTCTCACGGCATCCAATAGAAACGTCTTCCGCTCCTCGTCTTGATCTTTTTCGTCTTCGGTTTCAACTATAAACCCTTGAATTTCATAAATCCTTAACAATTTGTAACTCTTTTTACCTTAAAATCCTTGTCGCTTGAAACTTCCTTATAAATTTTCCTTTCCCACGGCTTATTAACAAAACAAATATTTCTTGTTTTTCTCTCTCTTTTTTTTTTTTTTTTTTTTTTTGAAATTAACAAGAGAAATTAAATACAAAAATAAACCATGGCCGTGGGAGAAGTATTTTACCGCTTGATTCTTCACAACTTGTATCGTCTTGAAATCATAAACTTCAAAAATTCTCACCTTTTAATTTTCTTCGCTCTCATGAATAAGTCTTCATACTTGAATATAAAATTACCTCATTGTAGTGTAAGTCTTCAACATATATGTAAAATCCGCTCTTTGTATGTTGCTTTACTTGTATTTGAAATTTGCTCTTTTCTCGTTCCGTTGCTTGTAAACCTTAAAATTTTCCAACTTTCCTTGTAGATTTTGATGTCGCTCCTTGTTGATGATGAATGTGTTTCTATGGATCCGTTGTTGTCGAGAGAGAGAATGGTGCTAACTGCAAATCGAACTACAAGAAGGTGGCTTTCATCTATAGACGTCACCCTCATGATTGACAAAATTAGCACTCAAGAGATCAAAGAGTAGTGCTTCTATTGGTGGGAGGTTGGGTAGCTCACCATTCTACCCGAATTAACGTATGGTGACACACACTCAAAAGAAGCTCTTTAGTAGATGGAAAATTTCTGGCCGGTGCCTCACATGATATGAATACGGTAGTCTCCACTAATGATTGATCAAGCAACTCTAATAATGCATTTCTCCTCGCACCAAATTCGCATCACCGGCATGATTAAATCCATTATTTAACACTCTAACAAGCAAGAAATCCGAATGTAGTTCTCTAACATTTCCAAGTTCAATTATGTCGGTCAAAATCTCTATGTAAACATACCTAGAAGTATGCTAGTGACTCTAAAATCTTTAAAAGTTGGAGTTTATAAGTAAAACTTTTTTTTTTTTTAAAACTTTTTTTTTTAATTTTTTTTGTAATTTTTGTTTTAAAAACATGCTTAACCACTCCCCACACTTAAACCTTACATTGTCCTCAATGTAATTGAATCCTCCTAGTAAAGTCAAGGTGGGAAATTTTAACATGATAAGAAACAAGAAAAAGAAATAAAAAAAGCAAAAAGATAAGAAATACAAAACCGATGGGTTGCCTCCCATTAAGCGCTTGTTTTAAAGTCGACGGCCCGACTTAGCTCTTGCGGCACATTACTCCTCCGCAGGGAGTGCATCTCCAAATGAAAGTTCATCCAAATTCACATAAGCGATGTTCTCATAGTATGGCTTCAACCTATGGCCGTTGACTTTGGAAACCGAATTGTCTCTAAGACTAGTAATTTCAACCGCACCATGAGGAAAAACATTAGTAACAACATATGGTCCAATCCAACGGGACCTTAACTTTCCAGAAATAATTTAAGGCGAGAATGATATAAAAGGACTTTTTGTCCCACGATGAAGCTTTTACGAGAAATCATCTTGTCATGAAAAGCTTGGTCTTTTCCTTGTAAATACGGGCACTCTCGTAAGCATCATTGCGTATCTCCTCTAACTCATGTAGTTGTAACTTCCTTTGTTTCCCGCTTCATCATACTCCATGTTGAATTTCTTTATCGCCCAATAAGCCTTATGTTCAAGTTCAACCGGAAGATGACAAGCCTTGCCATAAACCATCCTATATGGAGACATACCAATCGGTGTCTTATACGCCATTCTATACGCCCAAAGTGCATCGTTGAGCTTAAAGCTCCAATCTTTCCTTGTGGTATTCACCGTTTTCTCAAGAATGGACTTGATCTCATGATTTGAAATTTCCGCTTGTCCACTAGTTTGTGGATGATAAGGCGTACCAATTTTGTGTGTTATGTTGTACTTCTTGAGGAGAGCGTGGAAAGCCTTCTTGAAATGTGAGCCTCCATCACTTATCACCACTCTTGGTGTTCCATGCCTATTGAAAATATTTTCCCTTACAAAATCACAAACAACTTGAGAGTCATTAGTCTTGGTGGCTCTAGCTTCCACCCATTTCGAAACATAATCAACGGCAAGAAGTATATAAAAATTCCCATTCGAATTGACAAAAGGACCCATAAAATCAATACCCCACACATCAAAAATCTCAACGGTGAGAATTGGTGTGAGTGGCATTTGATTTCGAGCACCTAGATTGCCCGTTCGTTGACATCTATCACACGATTTACAAAAACATATGAATCTTCAAACAAGGTGGGCCAATAAAATCCACTCGAGGACTTTGAGAGCGGCACGTTTTCGAACCAAAGTGGCCACCACATGCAAAAGTGTGGCAAAAGGAGAGAATGGATTGAAATTGAATTAGGCACGCACCTTCGCATTATTTGATCAACGCCATATTTCCATAAGTATGGTTCATCCCACACATATTGCTTAGCTACCTTCTTAAGTTTCATCTTTTGGGAATTAGACATTGTACTAGGTACTTTCCTTGTCACCAAGTAATTCACTATATCCGCATACCAAGGTGTTGATTCTTCCATGGAGAAAAGTTGTTCGTCCGGAAAACGGTCATGTAATGGAAGTTCCTCTTGAGACATAACAAGTCTACTAAGATGATCCGCAACGGTATTCTCCACACCCCTCTTATCACGAATTTCTATGTCGAACTCTTGTAACAATAGGATCCACCGAATTAATCTTGGCTTAACTTCTTTCTTCTTTATTAAGTGTCTTAGTGCGGCATGATCGGGAATACACAATAACCTTTGTACCCACCAAGTATGATCGAAATTTTTCCAACGCAAAAACTATAGCCAATAACTCCTTTTCCGTGGTAGAATAATTGATTTGTGCATCATTAAGGGTCCTAGATGCATAATAGATAACATGGGACAACTTGTCCACCCTTTGACCCAAAACGGCTCCAACCGCATAATCACTAGCATCACACATTAATTCAAATGGAAGATTCCAATCCGGTGATTTGATAATCGGCGCACTTGTCAACATCTCCTTTAATTTGTCAAAAGCATCCTCGCATTCCTTGTTGAAGTCGAAAGGTACCTCCTTTTGTAATAACTTGCACATCAAGATGGAGATTTTGGAGAAATCCTTGATAAACAGCCTAAAGAAACCTCGCATGACCAAGAAAAGAACGGATTTCCCTCACCGAAGTGGGATATTGTAAGTTTCTTATTAAATCTATCTTTGACTTGTCCACTTCGAGCCCTCGAGAGGACACAATGTGACCAAGTACTATGCCGTGGTTTACCATAAAGTGACATTTCTCCCAATTAAGGACAAGGTTTGTGTCTATGCATCGTTTAAGAATTAGTTCAAGATTATTTAAACAACCATCAAAAGAATTGCCATAAACACTAAAGTCATCCATAAATACCTCGATGATGCGCTCCACATAATCCGAGAATATACTCACCATGCATCTTTGAAAAGTAGCCGCGCATTGCAAAGGCCAAACGGCATCCGTCTATATGCAAACGTTCCAAACGGACAAGTGAAAGTGGTCTTCTCTTGGTCCTCCGTGCAATAACAATTTGATTGTATCCCGAATAACCATCCAAAAAGCAATAATAAGAATGCCCCGCTAACCGCTCCAACATTTGATCAATGAAAGGTAAAGGAAAGTGATCCTTGCGGGTTGCGGAATTAAGCTTTCTATAGTCAATGCACACTCTCCAACCGGTTTGAACTCTTGTAGGAACAAGTTCATCGTCTTGATTTCGAACAACCGTGACTCCGGATTTCTTTGGCACCACTTGTACCGGACTTACCCACTTGCTATCGGAAATTGGGTAGATTACCCCACACTTAGCAATTTGAGTATCTCTTTTTCACAACCTCCATCATGGGTGGATTTAGCCGACGTTGAGCATCACGTGCACCGGCTTCACGTTCTCTTCCATTAGAATCCTATGCATGCACATGGATGGACTAATGCCTTTGATGTCCGCAATTGTCCACCCAATAGCCGTTTTGTGCTCTTTCAAGACTCTAAGCAAACGGTCTTCTTGTACCGGTGTGAGGTTCTTAGAAATAATCACCGGAAGCTCATCTCCATCCCCCAAGAAAGCATACTTCAAATGGTCCGGAAGTGGCTTCAATTCTAGCTTGGGCGCCTTCACAATAGATGGTACAAGTACTTCATCATTCACGGGTAAAGATATATATGAAACATCACCCTTTTTAGCTTCTTGCAATGTCGCCAAAGCACCACACATCTCCACCAATTCCTTGGAAATTTCAACATCCAAGTTAGACAAGCCATGGACGTCCAATTCAATGCTCTTTTGCAACACCACATCAAGTTCATCCTCTTGGTTCAATTCCACCATTTGTTGCGCTAATGAATCAACCACATCAATGGAGTAAACGGAATGCACATCACTTGGGTAGCGCATGGCTTCAAATATGTTAAAGTGTATTATCTCCTTGTCGAACTCCATAGTGAGTGTACCCTTATCAACATCAATCTTCGTCTTGCGGTCTTCATGAATGGCCTCCAAAGAAGTAAAGAAGTAGATGCTCGGTTCTCATTGTTGTCCATATCCACCACGAAGAAGTCCACCGGAAAAATAAGCTCATTTACTTGCACTAGCACATCTTCTACAAGTCCCTTTGGATATATGTTCGACTTGTTTGCCAATTGGATAATAACTCGCGTCTCTTTCAAAGGTCCAAGATTCAAGGAGTCATATATTTCGCCGACATCACACTAATGGAAGCACCCAAGTCAAGTAAAGCATGTTCAAACCTTTGCTTACCAATAGTAATTGGGCGTGAAACCACCGGGATCCGTGCACTTTGTAGGCATCTTCTTCAATAGCATAGCCGACGCACTCTCGCCAACTTTAGTAATTTCATTATCAAGCAACCTATCCTTCTTGATGCATAATTCCTTCATGAACTTGGCATACCTTGGAATTGTCTTAATGGCCTCAATGAATGGGATGTTGATTTCAATCTTCTTGAAGATATCCATAAGTGCCTTGTCTTGAGCTTCTTTCTTGGATTTAGCAAAACGACTAGGAAAAGGAGGTGGAGTAGTGAAAGTAGAAACCGGTTCCTTGGATTGATCGGTTGATGTTGAATTCTCCTTTGGTGCGGTTTCCTCCTTGTCATTGATTACCTCTTCACTAACTTCCTCATGATGACTTGGACCCTCCACTTGTCTTCCACTTCTTAAAGTAACCGCATTAACATTTTCTCTTGGATTCACAAATGGTTGTGAAGGAAGTTTTGTGGATGCTTGAGATTTCAATAAATTCACATCGGTCGCCAATTGTCCCATTTGAGTTTGTAAGTCCTTGATGGCCGAATCGGTCTTTTGTTGGCTTTGTTGGCTTTGTTGGAACATAGAAGTAAGACCTTGCATACCTTGCATTAACGCATTGAGCTTGTCATCATTCAAAAATCACGCTCCTTGACTTGTTGTGGTTGGAATTGTTGAGAACCACCTTGTTGTTGAGGTTGAAAGCGTGATTGTTGAAAAACCACCTTGTTGCGCATATGGATTAGGAGCCGCCGCTTGCTTGTTTGCATAACTAAAGTTAGGATGATCCTTCCACCCGGGATTATAGGTATTGGAGTATGGATCGTACCTTGGCCTTTGATTTGGATATAAAGCATTCACTTGTTCGGTCTCACCATCCGAATAATTACCGCGCCATCCTTTGCATCATAATCTCCATGTTACTTATTCTTTGATCAAGATGTGATGAAGAATCACTAACTTCATGCACTCGCCTAACCATTGGTTCATCCCTTGTATAGAATTGTTGCGAGTTTGCCGCCATACTTTCAATCAACTCTCTAGCTTCGGTCAAAGTCTTGTTCATTAGTGCACCACCACCCGCGGCGTCAAGAAGAGACCTATCACTTGGGTGAAGAGCTTCATAGAAGTATTGGAGTATCATAACATCACTAAATTGATGGTGTGGACAGCTTGCCACCAACCTCTTATATCGCTCCCAACATTCATATAATGATTCTCCCACTTGTTGTTTCAATCCACAAATCTCCTTGCGAATTTGAGTAGCCTTGGATGCGGGAAAATATCTCTCGAGGAAAAGTTTCTTCATCCCATTCCATGTTGTGATACTTCCGGAAGGCAAATAATATAACCATTCCTTAGCATTACCCGCCAAAGAAAACGGAAAGCTTTCAACAATGCTCCATCCGCATTAGTCTCCGGTGGAAGCATGGCCATAACTATGGCATAGAAGTCCATAAGATGTTTGTTTGGGTCCTCATTCACCATGCCATGGAACTTTGGTAACTCTCTAATCAACCCCGCTTGATCTCGAAGGTTGAATTAGTTTGGATACACCATTGTTGTGTATCAAGCTTGTGAGAAGCTAGGTCCTTTAGTGTACGATCAGCCATTATGTCTTCCTCTTTGTCCGAATCACTTGATGAAGAAGGAGGAAGTGGAGTGTTAATCGCACGAATGAAATCCTTTAGTTGAGTGCCGGATCGAAGACGTATTGGACTCTGGCCTACCCTCTCTAAGCATTCACCAAAGGTATAACACCCGAAACAAGATTCTCAAAAACTAAGTTAGATACGGTAAAGAATCTAACAAAGCAAGAATAAAGCAAAAAGAAAAATTAAAAACAACTAAAAATCGCCCGTTGCTCCCCTAAGAACGGCGCCAAAATTTGATGCGTGTCGTAGGTGCAATCAAATTAATTCAATATTTCCACCCAATTAAAAATAATATAATGGAAGTCGAGTTCGTTCCCACGAGGAGCAAGAGATCTTAGTTGTAAAAGTTGTCACGAAAGGGGGGTGTAAAAAGCAAAAGAAAAATAAACAAAGCAATTAAAATCGAAAGTTGAAAGCAATAAGAGAGACAAGATCAAGGAATCCTTCTTCGTTACGAAACAATGATTAAAGTTATGTTCTTTTCTACTTGTTATTAGTCACAGATTATCACCAACCGTAGGTAAAGCAGCTAGCTCAGTGCTAAACCCCTAAATCCCTTATATCACCGGACACGGAAGTTCTCGCCTACCAGATTCTAATCACCAAGCCACCTAGAATTAGCTCAACCTAGATGTAACTTGTCTCATGCATTAAGTTTTGTGAATTTCTTAGGTTGATATTAGTAGTTAGACTCTTAGCTCAAGGTCTACTTGCTAACGTTGTTTCTACACACAATTGCTCCACGGAATCCCTCCGCAAGGTCTCGTGTTTGCTACTTATGTAAAGAGTCAAGAAACGATTACTTATCTCCTAACTTTCACTAGCTTTAGATCAAATTAACAAATCAATTTAGCGTGCACTCCAAACAATCTATCAATCAATCATGAATGTCTTTAAGATCACTCCTATTAGTAAAAACAAACGATAATTATGTGAAAAACTTCAAGATAGAATTTGAAAACAAAAACTTAGATCATATGTTAAGAACTAGGAATTCATCCTCAATCAATAAGAAAATCAATAAGAATTACAATCATTGCCAAGTGATTGTAATTCTTTAATAGATGATTAATAATAAGAAAATTAGCTACTCATATTTTTGAAATTCACACAAATAATAATTAAAAGGAGAATTTTCAAGAGTTCACACAAATAACTAAAAAGAAGAATCTTAGAAAAGCAAGCAAAAACACAAGTGATGTGTGTGTAGAGAGGTGTGTAGAAGTTGTAGAAAACTTCTATTTATAGGCTTCAATATTCTCCAAATCTTCCAAGGAATAGAATCCTTTTTCTTTTGCAATTCAATTTCCAAATCCAAGCTTTTCTCAACTCTTCCACCTTCTCTTTCCAAATTTGAGTCCAATTCTCCATCCAATTCCTAGCCCAAGTCTTCACACCCATGAGAGAAGTCCATAGAAAATTTTGGAATTTTTTGTCTCGCCGGAAAACTGGGATTGTGGCCGGAATCCGCCGGAATAGTCGCCGGAAAGTGTCTCGTGTGACCAAGCAAAGTCAAACGAGTCACCGGTCAACGGTCAGACCAGTGGTCAACTCGGTCCAGATCACGGGTTAACTCGGTCAAGTACCGAGTCGGGAGAGTCACAGAGTCGGCTCACTGGGATTGTGAGTTAGTCATCGCCCGAGCCGATTGATCCGACTTGGCCTTGGCTCGAGGCCAATGCATAGTTGTGTAGCACAATCATTGTGCTTGACCATGATGGCCGAGTCTCCGCACTGACCGCCAACAGATCAACTCGCAAAACCATTTAAATCCATGCTTAAAGCACCTTGAGTTTTAGATCCCGCTCCTCATTCAACTACCATTCAAACCAAAGCATTGCACCCACACTTCACATTCCCGCAACACACACATAACCTCCACCATTGGCTCAATCACCTTCTTCTTTGTCTTTCTTAATTCTCGTGTATTGCAGCCATCACTTGCACTCCAACTCAACAAAATATGTTTTGCAACCACTTCATGTGACTTGAGTTCATAAACCCCTATGCCTAAAGCTCGGCCATTTCAACCACCTGCAATCCCCCATCTCAGTGGGCCCTATAAATCATTGTACAACTCAGCTCAATCAAACAACAACCCAAACTAGCCATCACAGCAGCATAGCTCTCCAGTTCAGTTCCAGCTGCAATTGTTTTGCAACACCAACAGCTTAAACCATTTCGCAAAGATCAATACCAGCCTGTAATTTCTTCCATAGCTTCGATTTACCAATATATGCTCCGTAACCAACACCACTGCAACACACATCTTCCCATTACCTCGAGCCATTCATGCACCAAATGGCATCAACATTCTCTTCTTCATCTTCTCAGATACTTGGCACTAGCTTGCATCTATTCCCTGCATTGCCATTTCCAAGCCATTCAACACCATTGCCAATAATTCACTCCATATGCCAGCTCTGCCAGTGCAAGTCATCTCAGGCAACCTCAATCCCTGGTCATCAAGCCATTGCCAGATCACATTCCTTTTCAACTCAAGGTCACCTGCAACTGCAAATTGAGCCATTGCAATCCTTGCCATCTCCTGCAGCTTCTCAGCTCCACATATTCCAACCATTCTCCTTGTGCACCTGAATCCAGCTGAACCAGCTTGCCTCAACTTCAACAGCCATCAGCTCCAACCTCAATTCTTGCTCAAACCCATCAGCTCTGTGCCTGTTCCATCTCACCACTTCAATTCCACAATCACCAACAGTAAGAGCACCATAGTCCCCTGTATCCTAGGCATTCATCTAGTTTATTTCAAACACATTCATTCACCCAATTGCTGCTTCCCCTGCAAATTCACAGCACATACATCTAATTTTGAGAACCATTTTTATCTTCTCTGATTCTTTCTATCGAATTCAAACCAACCATTACCACCATCTTCTTCCTACACAGACCCAAATTAGCATCAGCTCAACTAACAACACTGGTTCTTCTTTCGCTCAGCTCCATCTCTTCCTTCCTGCTGCTGCCAGATTCAATTTTGAATCGACCCTGTCTTGAATTTTATCAGCCACAAAACCCATCGAGCTTTATCCTAGATTCAACAGCAATTAGCCACCAGAACCCTAAGTTCTTTCTCCAAACAACAGAACCACCTCCAACACCTTCTCACTGAGTCGATCTCACAAACCCCTCTCTGATTCATCTTCTTTAAACATCGTTCATCTTCCCCGAGCTTCAACTCTATATCATCGATTCCTTCCTTTCGTGTTATTCAACAAAGAAAGACATCATTCCTCAAACCGTCAACAACACCAAACTCCTCTTTCATCCATCGAATTCGACAAAGACACTCCATCCCCGATTTCTTCTCGGATCTCTTGGTTCGATCACAGACCCTAACAATTCCTCCCGAGCTTCAAGCCCTAGTCTCTTCGAACTTCACCGGATCTTCTCTCGCATCTCGCGATTTAACCAAGCAGAATGGCTGCTCTTTCAGGTGGAGCTCGATTTTCGTATCGGGAAAAATGATTGAGAAGAAACAATCTTCTCAATGTAATGAAAGTCGGGGTGGATTTGGAATTCGGGTTTGGATCCGGCACGGTATATGGGTTTAGGGTGTGGGTGGATTCAGACACCCACCATAAGTACACCCAAAATGTGCTATTCTCACTCTTTCTTTTGGATAAGGGACACCTCTTTGACCTCCCCTTAACCTTAGCTGTGCTCCATATAGTATTCCCTCCTTGGTGAAATGACAATTTTACCCTTTTGCTCAAATTGAGTGATTTCTTCTTGTTTTCCTCCGTGCGACTCCAGAGTAGCTACAAAACTCAAAACAAGCGTAAAATACATAATTTACAAGAAAAATAGCAAAGAAAGCATAAACAATAGATAGTAAATAGGATGTATTCTACACCCTATCAATCATCTACAACTTCAGTTTCATGCATATGGAGATCACAAGAAACTTCACATTGTGACTTAGGCTGAGAATTAAACAAATCATGTTCACTTGCATAAAACAATTCATCAATTTCCATGTCATACGCATCATTTCCCAAAATTTCACTCTCATGCATACAAAGAACTGTGGGAAATATCATGTCAGAACCTAGGCATGGAATCGACACATGCATTGAATCATCTGTGTCAATAGACAATTCAGCTATTCTTAGGTTACAAACAGGTGGTATTGCATGCTCATTTTCAGACCCCAAATCAGCATCACAAGTATGAATATTAGAAGAAGCGTCATTCATAGAGTTCACGTGGAGAGAAACTTAATGTCTTTGATCCCAAAGATTTCAAAGACATTTTCAAAGATGAACAAGTTCTTCTAACATGTCATATTCATCCTCATCATCATTATAACAAAAATGCATCTCCCTATTCAAAAATTGAGCATTTCCAAAGGCACTCATCTACCTCTATATTAGGTTCATATTCAATATTAGTTGCATGAGTAGGCCTAGAAACACTATTTTCAAAATCATCAGGAATAACAAACATCCTATCATAATTTTCCTTCCAATCTTCATTTTGTAACTCAATCAGGTTCCTTTGAAGAATCATAGTGAGTTGTTCTATCAAGGAGAGTCTTCACTAGTGGGTATGCATTCCTCATATGGATATTCATTGTATGGTTGAGCATGAGGTTCACTAGAGAAGGGAAATTCAGACATGTTGCTATATGGATGGTCATGACTCTAAATAGTATGGTTTGTTGTCGAAGCGACTGAGGTTGAGCTGAAATGACTCTAAATAGTAATTAAGATATAAGACAGTGACAATGGGGATACTAGGGTCTTCAAATCCACCACTAACTCCTATTATGTGTTCAACTAAGTTGAGCTTTTCTTGTTCCCGTGATGATAAGGGCGTGTGTCAATTCCACCACTTGTCTAAGGAGTTTCACCTAATGATAACTCAATTATCAGCTAAGGCACTAACTCCAGAGCACTAGTTGTCTAATTAAGCACAACTAGTCAAGGGAATTAGCTTCTATTTCTAAGGCTTGAGTGCAAAGACACTCAACACAATTATAACCTAACTACAATGTATACTTGGCATGCATTGTGAGAGAAGAGTATTGGATGCTAGAATTGAAGATATCTGATAAAATTAAGCACTCAAGAACACTCAAGCAAAGTTGAAATCATAACAATGAATTAGGGTTTCATTGAAACCCTAGCAAACTAAACTAGAACATCAAAAACAACAAATAACACAAATTAAATCTAAATTCTTTCGCTCTGCCAGCCTGCATGAGGAATTACACACATATCAATCCTATTTATACATCCAAAATACCAAACCCTAAATTCACTTTAAAATAGAAATTAAATGAAAACCCTCTCACCCACGTCGCTGAATCGTGCTCTCCTCTGTCTCAGAGCTCCATGCGTCCATAGTTGATGAAACCCTAGTTCTAGTTATCTCTGATTTAGCTTCTAGGGTTATGATAGAAGCTAAGAAAGAGATATCTAGATCTAGAGAGGTGGAGAAGGTGGTGCGGCTGTTGCAGGGGTGGTTGTTGCTGTGTCAGGAGGTGATGGAGGTGGAAGAGGTATGGTGATGGCTCTCGCTCGTAGCTTGGTCGGGAGAGAAAATGGTTTTCTCCTGGAACCGTCGTGGGAGAGAGAAAATGGAAATGAGAAATGGGGGAAGGTCGATGGGGTGTAGGTATAGGGAGCTTCACTGTGGAGCGGGGAGCATCAATGTTTGATAAGGAAGGCGAAGCGAGCGTTGGATCTTGGTGAGATCGATGCGATGGCCTTGCGATAGTAGGATGAAAGTGTAGCGAGATCTAGCAGTTCAAATGGTGCGGGCTCGATCCGGTCACGGTCGGGTCTTAGATAGCTCAAGCCCATGTTTTGTAAATGGGTTGCTCCTTGTTGGGTTGCAACTGTTGCGCGCGCGGGCTTTGGATTTCTGCTCCATAGACGCTTGTCTCCAATTCTTCGCTCTTTTGGCTCCTCAATTTCTCAGAACTTTATTTATTAACTAAAAACACAAAATTAATTAGTACATATATTTATTCTTGAAAACAAAAAAAAACACAGAATCTGGGATAATATCTGATTCTTGAGAACAAAATGATGAGCTAAATGCCAGTAAAAAGGTGTATAAATATGCAATATTTGGCACTTATCACTTCTCCGGCAAGAATGGAGGGTCCAAGATTAGATTAAGCAGGTCCGGTCATACCAGCATGACCAGCGTGGACCCATCTATTCCCTAACCCGATCGCCAAGGCATATCATGCCTGGCTAATCCAAACGCACGCTCAAACTAGCGTGGTCACACCTCCCAAACCGCAAACCGATCTCGACCACTCAACTTCGCCAGGACGATTTGGATGGCTCGGATCACGTTTTCATGGGATATTTAGGTATAGGCGTAAACACCAGCCTACCACCTTCACACCAAAGTTAATCGGCCAAGACCGACCAAGATTGGTCGTCTTGGAACGTGCGCTCGAAGAGGGCGTGACGTGCGGCCTTGCGGCACTAGTTTTTTGTCGCAAATCGATCTCGACCACTCGATTTCACCGGATGAATTGAGTGACCAGATCATACTTTCATGAGGTAATGGGGTATAGGCGCCTACACCATCATGCCATCTACACGCATGTATGGTCGGTTAGGCCAAAGTTGTATCCCATGCTTGGTTTCGACTAAGTCAAGAGTGATGCCCGCGCACCTCTTCAAAACCCTAACTTCATCAATCTGGCCGTAGATGAGTGTCTCAAAGATCATCTCATCCGTCCAACTTCACCACAACTTGGTTATACAGTACTCGTCGAGTTAATTGGTTAGTGAGGTGTCATTACCCATCACTTTACCACACCATGATGCAAGACCAGCATAAAATACACACGATACTTCACAAGTATCGACTTCCGAATAACGCAGCTTATTCAATTCAAAGATTACATGCTATCTTTCGTGGATCCACGATCCACACATTCCGACGTCAATCATGTCACAAATCGGGGGATACATATCGGGGTATTGGTCTGGCGGTTTACAGCAAGTGCAACGCGCCATCACAAGAACGTGTTAGGAAGTCATGGACGGTTAGAGATAAACAACGGAGAAGTGGGCAAGGCTGGTCGTGTATCACCAACGCACAACTCCACTACTCCATCACTCCACTTCCTCCACTTCCCACGAGAGATGTGAATAAGACTCAATGACTTGTATAAATAGGTTCTCCGCCCTATTTCCAAACAACAGAGAAAATAACAAGAAAACACTGAGCCTCGCTTACACCAATCGTAAGTTTGTTCACTTTCCCCGTAACAAGTCATAAGCAAGTCTACACCTTCACATTCTCAACACCTTCTTCGCTTGCCTCCCTAAGATCAACCCCATCTCCTTCACTTTGTGACCGAAACAAGTCCTGGAACGGCCATTTCTTGGTTTAAGCTAGGACTTGCACAGATTGATCTCTCTAATCTACAAGCACTCACCGCGCAAAGGCATTTGTTTAAGGTTTAAATTCATTCCTCATCCACACCCCAAATTACCAAATTCTGCGGGAGTAGTTTTCACCCATAAACAATTGGCGACCACAAGCGGGAGGTTGATCTCTCGGTTACAAAAATTGAATTCTCAATTTTTCGCCATCTCGCGATGTATCCTCACTCGGAGACCACGGGTGGTTCGGGATATCATGGGAAGTGTAGCTAGAATGCTTTGGAGGATGTCTTGGCAAATCAAGCCGGATCGCTAGAAGACAGAGCGAGACATTCCGCCTTTGAATGATATAACAACGCAATTACAAGAAGGGTCGATGTGCATCTACTCAAACAAAGGTAAGAAACGCCGGATCCTTAGTCGAGTCACACCTTTACCACGGTGGAGATGCGAGAAAGAGCGCGTAATCACGGGGGACTCGGGAGAGACGAACAACATGGTCGGTAGACAACGAAGACTCGAGGCAACTCCACAGAGGAAAAAACTTGTCAGGGTACCACAACGTCTACCTGGATAAAGAAATGGAGCCTGCACTTATGGATCCTCGCCGGAAGATTTATATCTCAAGACCCTTATCGAAGTCCTAAGACTGTTCAATCCGCATCGACCTTTCAACTAAGTGAAGAAATGCTTGAGGAAGGAGAGATCAATCAAGGAACACGTGAGTACAGAAGATGGGAACGTTCAATTCGATCACTTCAAGAGTGATATTACAACACCTCCCATCACTGAGCCAGAGCAGTCGCAAATCCCGGCATCTCATCAGTGTAACACCTCCGGTAGTCACCGGAGCAATAACTTCCACTCCTTCATCGTGACGAGGGAGCCGGAGGGACGAGAGGAGGACCATCCCCCATTACCATTGCAGACTTGATGGAGAAGCAAGAAGTTCTTGCTAAGACTCAAACGTATATGGCCGCAACTCGTAAAGAGGTACTCACTTTTCTTAAGACATTAATCGATCGATTTCCCACAAGAGCCGTGACAGCCCCGGAGCAAAAAGGAACGCATTCAACGCACCGAGAAGGTACTTCAGCGCGCGGACCTCCATGGACCTGATCAAAGAAGCGACATCGGATATGAGCGGTCTGTGTCATGGAGACTCCTACACTGGGATCGATCCTTACAACGACCCTCCACAAGTCAAGTCAATAGTTTCACTATGAACCAGAGGCCGGTGGATCGGGAAGCGTTTTCTCTACTGGAAAGTTTATGCGAACTTTCACACCTCTTGAAGAATCAGCGCACGGAGACATTTTGCTGCAATCAACCAGAGGAAGTTCACAACCGTGCCCTACATGTCACCGCACGCATCAAGGATTCGGAGTTCAAGACGGCCCTTGTCGACACGTGAGCGTCTTCGAATGTGATTACTCTCAAGACTCTCAGACATCCAAGGTTCTCATAGGCAAGGTCGATTTAAGCCCGCCACAATGACGGACTTCGAGGGAAACCAAACCAAAGCACATACGGGAGAAGCTCCGCCAAAAGAATCGCATACAAGTTCGTTACATCCCACTCCCCACGTGGGCGTCAATTCAGAAGAAGACCGGCTTGCATCATTGAGAGCTAAAACCCACGATGCATCTTTGCCGACGAAGCATTCTTTCTCCATCCTGTGAAGCCACGACCCACGTTCACACGAAGAGGGAACAAACTTTTTTGGCGAGTCGTGACCGAAAGGGAAAACGGTATACCGACATCGCCATTATCAATTAGCGTGGGAGATTACCCGATCTCTCCACCCAATGGAATGCTACAACAGCAACGAACCACAAGAACAAGTGCTAGATGCTCCACAACAAACTGCAAGATGGCACCAACTCCACAACCGATGAGATTGAAATCGCTGAGGAATCTCCTAGGCCTATCTCCATCAGCTCAACCTTGTATACGGATAAACGCACGAAGCTCGTGGAACTTCTCAAAGAGTACCAGGACATATTCGCTTGGAGATATGAAGAAATGCCAGGATTTAGATGAAAATTGGTCACCCATCATCTACATGTCATACCCTGTATCCAAGTCGGTTAAACAGCTTGTAGTTCATACATGAGGAAAATGGATAGATCAAGTCCGCATAGACTTCGAGAGACTTGAACAGTCCGCTACAAAAACGATCCTCTCTACCTAACATTGACATGTTAGTAGATGCAACCAACGGACACTAATGTTCTCCTCCATGGATGGATATAGCGGCTACAACCAGATAAGGATGTACGAGCTTGATGCAAGTAAGATAGCTTTTCGAACTCCTCTCGGAAATTGCTATTATACCATACTGCCATTTTGTTTAAATAATGCCTGTGCAACGTATCAACGCTCTATCACGGCAATCTTCCACTGGAGCCGATACCTCATGGGAGCAGCCTCAAGAAGATAACGATGTCCACGCGTCATATCGAACAAGATCCCAAGGAAGTCACTTTATCAAACAGCTGGTACATGTCTATCATGCTATGTTGGAGAATCCGCACTTTTGGTCATCCTCCTGAGCCGTTGAACGCTCATCTACAACAACATATGCCATGATAGAAAGAAACAGCTCGCCGGTAATGAAGAGCCTCATAATGTTTGTAGGGGCATATATCTCACCAACAAAGCGATACAACCTTCACCTTCTCGTAAGATTCCCGGCAGCAAAGAGGAAAACCACCGAGATACAACATCCTCGCGCGTCCGTAAACTCCAACTCCAAAGTACCACATGCACGACTCCCACAATGATGAAACAATGTCCAAGATATTCCATATCCGGCTCGACAACAACCACTACGAACAAACCAGGTAAACCACGCTTGCAGGGACCGAGGCTCAGATGAATTTCCTTCACCGTCACCAAGGAATTCTTCAACATGAGAGAGATGGTCGGTCAAGAAGCATGGAATTCGCAAGGGTAAATCGAAATGAAGAGGGAAACACTTCAACGCTCCTCTAGCGTAAGCCGCTTCAATGGTCTATTCAAGAGCCGCCTCAACGCTCTCTCCGGACCCACGTTCGCTTGTAATCCCGCTTCAACACTCTCTCAAGGATCCACCTCAACGTTCGCACGAGAAGCCACTTTAACATCCTCTCGAGTCGTTTCAACACTTAAGCCGCATCAATAATCTCGCGCCTCGGTCAAGTTATCTTTGATGTACTCATTTCTCAACATACGTCTCATCCATCCTTCATGAGGGCCCAACGAAGCATGAAAAACCTTGAAGTACATAGGAGAAGGGTTATCTTGTGGAACAGATATTTTCATATAGTTGAAAGGGCGTGGTGAACAACTCATCATCAATGTTCGGCATATCTTTGAAGTCGCTCAACACCTCCCGACTTGGCACTAGCATTATCCCTTAAGACATCTCAACAGGAGTTCTTTTCTTCATTCTACAATAAAAGACATGAGCAAGATTTGTATAAAAACGCGTGAGATGTGTAGTCACACACGACAGAACACACATTCACTTTGGAGTACACAAGGCTGGTATTGGGTCCAAACACCGGTGTTGATCAAGTCACATGTAGTAGCAGGTTTTCCCACACTAATTGTAAAAGCTAGAAAACTGGCACGACATCATCTTGTAAAGATAAAGCCATTATTATGTGTTAGATACCTCCACTCACTTTAATCTAATTCACTCTAGAATGGAGCATGGGCAACAATCCCATTCTGGTGGAATTAAGTACATGAAATCGCATCTAGGTGGAGCATGGTGCAACAATCCGATATACCATGTGAATTTATAGCATTATTAATTAACGCGGAGTACCAGATTTCCGTGACTATTATCAAGCGCGTGATGACGACCGAAAGTGCTGCTTTCAAGAGAGTAACACTAACCTCCATGCATTATAATGAAAGCATGTACGGCCACTCCGATGTGTCATGAACCAACTCCTACGTGGTTATACTGAAATTCTCGAATAACTCTCGATGTGTTATACTAGCTCCGATTGAAAGCATCCATATCAGTCCAGATTAAATGGACATATGATCTCGCTCACCCAACCTCGCGATTGATGGCTCAGATCAATTTAATGCACCCCAAGTGCATGGAATATTCATCGCAACAGAACGCGACCAGACAATGTTTCCCAAAATATTGGCATAGTTACAAAAACGCCCAACCAGAAAGGAGACTAAACCCTAAATTAGGTTGCGTATATTACATGTGGTTGAAATAAATGCAACCATTCATCTTCAGGGATAATGGATGTGAATGGGAGATCTAAAGGGCCTGTAATATCAACACAATCACCATGGCTCCACTACATACTCCGGACATTCCACAGACTTCAACTATGGTTGGTCATCCCAATTGTATACCTATCAGAGGCATGACGCACGCCGTGAAAACCCAAAATTAGGGTTTGACACCGCGAGCGCTCCATCTTCATTACGAACGGGAGGGTCCTGCATTAGAGCTAAGCAGTCTTGTCATATCAGCATTTAATCACCAGTCTGTCGGCTCCTCACCAGATCGCTGGAGCAGATAATATGCCCGGCTATCCTAAAACGTAAGGCCCAAATCTCATGTGGGTCACACTTCCAAACAAATCCGATCTCACCACCAACTTCACCGGACGATTTGGAGTGGCTGTAGGATCACGCCATGGGATACCAGATAGGGCGTGAATACCATCCTACCACCTACACGCGGATGATTACACGACTGCCAATACCTGCTGCCACACTGGCTGGCACGACAAAGGGCTTTGCGTGACCCGATTTGCTGGTAAAATCGATCCCCAACCACGCCTTCGCCCACAAATCGAGCACAATAGATCGCGCCTTTATGGGATGCCAGAGGCGCTGACGTGTACACCGCAAGATGTCACTACACGCATGTCTTGGCCTGGCCCTTTCCAAAATCCTCTTCCTATGCTTGTTTCAACTAAGTCAAAGATGTGATGCCCGCATCTCTTCAAAACCCTGCATCATCAACTGCCGCAGTATGAGCCACCAAAGATCATCTCGCCCGATAACTTCACCGCTATTATAACCCCTGTCAGAGTTAATCAGCCGCTGAGGCGTCATGGTGATCACTTCACCCGCCACTTGCACTATGATGCACTCAGATAAAATACACATGATACTTCATGCGATTAATTTCCCCGAATAACGCGAAGTATTCGCGCACTTGCATTACATACTTTTTAGGTCCACATCTACATTCAGAGCATCAATCATGTCACAAATCGTGGGATACATATCGGGTATTGGTATGGCGGTTTACAAAGAAAAATGTAAACACAAGAAATGCGCAGAACGTGTTAGAAGTCATGGATCATGAGATGATGTGAGAAGTGGGCAAGACCCATGCCCGAAACACCAACACAACCCACTACTCCATCACTCACTTCCTCCACTTCCTACTTAGAGATGAATAAGGCTCAAATGACTGCATGGGGCATGTACCTCCCTACTTAAACATTGGAGAAAAACAACACAAGTCCAGCATTTGAGACGTAAAACCAAGTGTTAATACAAAACGATTCCAAACACCCAGAGCTCCATGCATCAATCGTGATGCCCGCTCATATTTCACATAAGCCATAAGCAAACAACACCTTCATAATCTCGAACACCTTCTTGCCTTCTCCCAAGAGGATCAACCTTTCATCTCCTTCACTTTGTGACCGAAACAAGTCTGAACGTACCATTTTCTTGGTTTAGGCCTCTAATGCATGTATTTTTGATTTCAATCTAAGGCACCACCGCGGCAGTTGTATTTGTTTAGGGTTTGTGATTCATTCCTCATCCACACTTCCTCAAATTACTAAACTTATGAATAGCTTCACCATACTATCGTGAGTTAAAAAACCATTGTCCCAAGTGAGACTGGGTTAATTTTCCACCACTACTTCACGACTTCTTCCAACTCACAATACTAGGTCATTAACGATAAAAATCCACTTGAGGCCAGCACCCGATAAGGTTAAGGTTAAGGGTTATCGGATATCCTATCCTGGATAATATCCATTTAATTCAAAATTCCATATCGATAAGGTTAAGGATAAGTTTATCGATATCTGGATATTATTCCGACACTTCCAAAGTATCTACTCATGATACAAAAACTCTAACAATTTCCGATAATTTGCTATTATTCAATAATTTCCGATAATTTGCTAATATCTATACCTTCCAGCATTTACTTAGAGAGACGTAATCAAATGGCTGTATAAACTTAAAGGGTATTAGGTACGAAATTTTCGGGAAATTTATGATATAGTTATAAGCACTAATTCGTGATTTGATATTAACCTAACGGAAACTCCTTAACTGCACCGTTATGTTACAAAATTATCCGTTACGCATAAGCATTTGATACCTGACAATCGCTATGTTTCCGATATTAACTTAACGGAACTGGATATTCTAACTGTTGTGGCACGGACATCGAAGCATCCATTGACAGCCCTATGCACGATTTGCTCAGCATTCTCATCGTGGGTGAACACATCTGTCGGGAGACCGCCGTGACCAAAACCCTAGTTAATATCCCCCACGTGACACGATTGATATCCTTTGATCAGGAGTCAGCTTGCTGACTTTTTTGGGACGCATGAGTCCATGTATTGAATTAACACCTTTTTTGCAAATGTTCAAATCCATGAATCAAATATGTCTCATTTTGAGACGAGGTATTATTATATTGATTAACAAGATTACAACCGTATTACTAATCATTAATAATATTATAGTCGAACCAATATTTTGAATCGAGGCAAATATTACCAAGCTCGAGTAAATATTGTTAGTCTGTTAGAATATTGCTAGTTTGAGCAATATTACGGCTGGAGTAAACATGTTTCTGCTTCGATGAATGTTGCAGTGACCAAAATAAATATTAATTTAGATAATTGATCACATTGGTCGAGTAAATAAATAAAATGTTGATCATGAAATCAACATAAAATTATCGCAGCATTTGAATCACAAAATAATCATGTTTCTGCTGGTATTCTGGATTCAAAACTCCTAATTTATCAAATGATGATTTATTGCAATCAATCTGCAGAGCGAAGCAGTGGTTCGTCACATGGGATGAAGAGTTTACTAGCGAATACCCAGAGCCAATGCACATCAAAGTCTCTTGAGGGACAGCTGGTGAAAGAACATTAAAATGATGGTTTAATCATTTATTAAACACGTCAGGTGGAGTTACAAATAATAAACCTAACCATAAAGAGATATCAATAACCACCAAGAGGTCACTTAGACCGATTCTTAACAGGGCACGTGGGACCAATGGATGGTCATTCAAGCAAACTCTTAATTGTTTGAAGAAGTTTCGAATACACATGAGCAATTGAGCAAATTAGGCAAATCATTAAAACACAAATCGCTGTTTATGTGCCTTTGAGCCACCTGCTTGGCCAAGGCATGCCTAGGCCACTGATAGTGTCTCGTGTTCTGCCCCAGAGTTTCACATTTCATGCATTTGAGCAACATTCTAGAAAATATGCAGAACTGTTTAGCTAAACTAGAAAAAAAGGCAATAGATGATGAAAGAATAAATAGAATAGGAAATTGAAAGACGTGGATCGCCACATAGGCATGGGTCACGGCCAGGCATGCCCGTACACTTCTCTCAGCTTTATGTGATTTTACATTTTCCGATTGAGAAATCTGAAATCGAGAGTTTCACAAATTATAGAAATTTCCAGATGAGAGTAGATAAACAATAATAAAATAGGGAATGGTGGAGTGACCGGCAATGGCTATGGCATGGATGACTTCGCCAATGGGCAATACCCGAGCACTCTTCCCAATTTTATGTAATTTAAGTGATTTTAGGAAATTATAACTTGAGTAGATTTGTTAAAATCCAAGGTATTTTGTTTAAATCAGTTTTCTATGGAATCAGAATCAAACAACAAACAATAATAAATAACAGGCGTGTGGACCTGGCTTACAGCATGGCCGGCCTGGCCAGAAATTCATTCCCAACGAAGTTTTAATTCTTGTAATATTTTTCATGATTTTAGAGAAATCTACAAAATTAGGAATTTTCATGGTTTTAGGAAATTCATGAAATCAGGAATTTTCACCTCGAGAAATAATAAAACAATGACGTGGAGGTGGGACCTGGGCCACTGCTGAGGCATGGCTTACTGCCTGGGTGCCTTGGCCCCATGATACCTTTCCCCACTCTTATTATTGAAATCATGAGATTAGAGAATTCCCTTGAAATGAATGAGACTGTTCAGAGAATTTTTCAGAGATCGTGGGGAAAATAATAAAATATGACAAAGATAAATTGTACGGATCGGGTCACGATGACTGACTACCTCATGAGTCAAATTTTTATTATTTTGCTAATATTTTATTATTATTATTTTCCTATTTTGAAGTAGGTTCATCGTCATCTATACATTAAATGCCTGCTTGCATTCAAATGTTGGTATGTGCATTATTGCTAAGTACACTTGTACCATTTTAGTCGTATTATTCGATGCTCAGATGTTCATTCGTTGAATATTTATCACCAACCGTGGAATTATACGGAAGAAACTAATAATTGAAGTGATGAATATAACGTTAATCGGTATTGTTGGATATTCGCATTGTAGAGAGAATTAATCGATGGCTCTATACTAGCAAGGTTCCTATCTGTGGAAGATGACTATTCGAGGGCCGAGCAATAAGAACCGGCTGATGCCATATTCCTCTCGTATAGCCTAGTGGGAAACCTAGCCGCATCCTCAAGACGCTATTGCTCTATGCCAAAGCAGTGATGGTGTTGTTCAGAGTCAGCCCAATCTCGCGATTCTATGCTGCATGATGCGCTGGGTCTCGCCAGAGACTACATCTACATCTTCTCTTGTAGACTTCTCTAATCAGAGGTCATGGCAGAGCTTACGAGACACGCAGGTTCAACACTCATCCGACATCCCAGTAATTAATGAATTAAGCAGATTCATGCACGTACGCGGGCCTCACCGAGACTACACATCTACATATAATCCTCGAGAGATGCCTTCACGCCGATATTTACGGCATGAGATTTCATGTTTAATGAGAGATAAGGGCCCCACATCACTGATTGTTTGATCCAGATATATTTTACAATTTTACCCTTTGTCGAAAAATCCAATATCTGCATTAAGTCCTCGCTTAGGAGAACAATCATGTTCTCAAATGCATTGAATGGTGATTTTCCAGTGACAAACAGAATAATGAATGAACTTAGTCATAAGATGATATCATCGCATTTGATCAATGAGCAACCATTGTTTGAGCTTTTAAACCTAAGGGCACAGCATCATCCAAGGAGCATAAATTGGTAGAACCATTGATTCAATGGGTGGAACCCTGGCTCCATGATTCAAGGGCCGGGCTCGAAAATAAATCCTTGTTTTGGGAATAAACGCTTTTGTTCTTTCAAGTATTTATGAATAAACAAAATAAATAATTCTAGCCCAATGATAAAAATTTTGTCTATGAGCTTTCACGAAACAAATTTATTTTTTAAATACGTGATTTCACAGTGGAATAAACTCGCTTCAAAGGTGGATGCCTGTGACGAGAATTTTTTTTTAAAACAGACGTAAGGCCTCAGCAGAATAAAATTGCCTTGCTGAAATATGAAATTCTTACTCCCAGCTTTAAAATATATCTCGCCTAAAGACAGATGTTCGTATAGGGAGAAAAGAATATATATATATTTTTCAAATTTACGGAGTTTCATGCAATATATATATTTAGTAAAATCAATACTAATTTTGAAATAAATCGTTGAAAGCACAATCACATGGTGAAAGAATGTCTCCATGTGAGTTTTCACAATTGTAGGATGGACGTCATTCAATTTTGAAAACCAAAGAATGCTCATAGTAAAATCACGGGTTCCTGCTGGTGAAAAATCAAGTCAAGATTTAGCTGAATGAATTTTGTTCAGCTTTGCAGTTTTGAAGGAGCTGAACAATTTCATGAGATTGTAATCACTACAGCCTAGTGAAATTGTAAATAGGTAAGAGTTGATGGTTACCATTTTTGTAGACTCATAGAGCACATTTATTCCATGATTCACTGTCGTCGCTTCCAAGGCGCTTTGTGGCTGGAACGATGCTGAAGTATCCACTTTCTATGAATAATCAAATTCCCATGATGATACTCTTTGAAAGATGCCCAGAGATAACATCTCTATACGAACGAAACTTTAAGAAATGGTACTGGAACCCTCCGTGATGGTGACAGATCCTT
Organism: Papaver armeniacum; assembly: GCA_023531295.1. NCBI lineage: Eukaryota > Viridiplantae > Streptophyta > Magnoliopsida > Ranunculales > Papaveraceae > Papaver > Papaver armeniacum. Next base: position 33,695 of record JAJJWW010012079.1, read on the forward strand.
CATAATCGAAGCACTCACAATAGAGCCAACAGATTTACCATATTATGATCGTGGTAGTGAGATCCTTACATAAATGCAGACTCCACTAACAAAGAAAGTCTGACGATGAGAACCCAAGTAAGAGATCATGACAGTAAACACGTGGTAGTCCTCACTGCTTCTTGGGTAAGTTGTTAGCGCTCCTTATGTCATGACTTTGCCCGTAATAAGGATCATGAGACTCATGTTTGTTATTTCTTTCGTACTTTTGCTCATCGATCGACGGTCTTCAACTTGTTCCTTGGTGAAAACAACTCATGAATCCAACACCGATGAAGAAGTCGTATAAGTATCCTTTTTCGAAGGTGATCGTGGCATCTCCTTGAATGAAATAATAATAATTGTTGTCAAGGGAATCCAGGAATAATGAATCGAGATAAAGCATCAGTGTTGAAGAAGCGCACTGCTCGGGATATGAGTAAGGCGGGAGAATCCGAAATCCCGAACCGAATGGAGATACGGGCGCTAAGCAATGGAGACTTCGCATTGCCGAAGCCTTCAAATGATTTGTAGACTCCCTAGTAAGTATATCTCCATCTCTTCATGGGTATGAAATTGCTGATTTGTGAATGAATGAATGAGAATCCATGAGTATACGAGTAATTTTTCCAAATACGTCATTTTAAAATTTCCACTTTCAACATTTTAGAAAACACCGTAGAATCTTCTTCAAAGCCGATTTTCGGATCTCGTATATGTATCTTCAAGCCTGTAAAATATCCAAGCTTTGTGAGAGAATATTTTTGAGTTTTGAGCCATTATGACTCTGAAAAGGCTAGCCGTGAACTCTGCAGAGACTTTCTTAACTTTTTAGATTTTATGTTGTCCAATGTTTCGGCAAATACTCATTTCTTCAATTGCTTTGAATTTCTGGATATGTTGTAGAGCAGTTAATCATAATAAGAGAAATGGTATATGACCCATCCTTTGATTTCAGCTCAGCCTGCTCCTGCACCGCTTGCCAGCATGATCAAATCATTCCTGACGAGCTTGCTATAAAACCCCCGCGTTGTGCTTTAAACTATTCGCTTTGTGTCTTCAACGATTGTTGATTTAATGTCATTGACTCATTTCGAGATCAGACCATTTCGACTGATACGTATGCATGGTGCCGCGCCAGCTGCTTCTCGTTTGGGCTTTGCGAAACATCACCAAAACCTCGTCACTGACCATAATCGAGGTTGCTCTCAAGTGAGTTGATGGCAACGACATGGTGGCAGCGTCTCCGTGCTGGTAAGCATCTTCTGTGATGATTGACCATGCCATCGAGAGCCTCGTGAACCACGAGCGTTGGACCGTGAAATTGATCGTCATTATCGGTGGACCGCCGCCTCTCAAAGATTTTGCCGAATCTCTCTCTTTCATTTTCCTCTTTCTCAAGTGACCTAGATAGAGTGGATCCGCAAAGAGAAAATTGATGTAAATACCTGTGGTCAGTTATGTCACTGCGTTTCCGATGCAGAACTTGGCTAAAAGACCTCGTGGAGCTACCGGACGATCGCGGAAGTTACGAATCCTTCGGGTGAGCACTGTCGCTGCTTGTCAGCGTTATATGCTCAGGCAGCCGGTGGTGTCCTCGATGACGGACGCCGTGTCTGCGGCTGGACCCTCACCTTTGAGTGCTAAGAGACCGGCTGTCGGCACGGAGGAGTAAGTCAACACCTCGAAGTCAGAAAGGATGGTCATGCAATGTACGAAGCTGCTAAGGCATTTGTGATTTGTAATCCCAAAAGCACAGACTTTCAGATTATGGCAACCTGGCTGTAAAGGCTATATCTTCAGCCTGTGGGTCCGATTCACGCGCTGGTATGTGGTTGTAGAATAGAGATGGATTTAAACATCTTTTGCTGAGTGAAGCATTGTACCATCCTCACCTGTTGGCACGCTTTTGCAAACTCCATGGCCTGAAGTGTGCTGTATCTCGCTTGTAGAGGCGATGAGAACACCTGTAGACGACTTTGATTATGCCCACCTTCGCCGCGCCGGGTAAAGACTTTCATGTGTGAACGATGTCAGCCTGGCTACATACTTGCCATGAATCACCGGTTCTTAGAAAAGTCCGCTCCATTACGGTAACACTTCGCAGGAATGATTGCTACGGCCTCTAGAGGAAGCGCCGAGATGCGGCATCACGTTGCTGGTCGTCGACCACGAACGATTACGCTTCCGTGAGACTCGTCGAAGGGTCGAATCATGGATGGTAAGCCTCCTCTGAGAGCCATAAACGAGCAAATGATACCACGGTGTCGGAGGTCGCTTCAGTGACCGGAAGGCTAGAACCATGACTGCAGATATAATCTTGCTCCTTCATCCAGCGGAGACTTCTACATTCACGGTTCTAACTAGTTGACGAGTTGAGCGCCGCTAGATGTAGCAAGTGCATCGCAGTTCGGCCCGAATGCTCTGAAAGCATACCCATTGACGAACTGGTCGCTGAGCTTCGTGTTGTCAGCAGAGGCGCACTTTTCAGCGCTGAGGCATCGGGATGCGATCGGCAGAGAGAGAGTTCCTCTCACGCAGGGGCTTGTCAGATGTAGAGAGGTCCGCTGATGGAAGCCTCATGGAATCACCTCAGCTTGCCTAGTTGCATGTCAAGGAGTTAGCGCCATCCATTGCATGACAGATGTCAGCATATGCTTCTTAAGTCTTATCACGGGGATAATGAACACTTATCGATTGTAGTTTAGTTATACTTTGATCGCAATCGTGCAGCTGAATCAATGTGTCATCGCCGAGACAGGCTTCTGTGTTGTACTTTGATTGGGAGGCAATTTGATGTGGCTTTTAGATGTTGGGATGCTGAAGAGTATATTCCTTAAGCATCAATGTCTTAGGCCTGACTTCACCGCCTCCTTGAGTATCTTCTCGTTGATTCAAAGATCCCTTTCATTGCGTAGGGATTCGACACTTGTGCGTACACTGATCTTTCCTGATTGTGGAACACATGACCTTGAGAAACGCCCAAAGTGTTCTTTGGCCATGCTCTGGGGCATCGTGAAGGAATGCTCTATCACATTCAAGAAACGCTCTTATCTAAACCACTTTGAAGAATGCGGTGAAGCTACCATTCATAACGTCTTGTAGAGCTACAGCACACCATGTCCACATGCTAGATAATATGGGAAATAAATGACATAGACATGGAATGGGACTTGCTTGAGGCGAACCTTGATGAATGTCTATGCATATTTTGCGTGCTCCTTTCTTCAACCTCTTAAAGTTTGAAATTTCGGGCATCGGCATAATGTCCAGCCAAATCTTCTCCAATCGTAATTTTCGTTGGAGAGATGTGTAACAAAAGGTTTTCAGGTACCATCTTTCAAATGTGATCCACGCTCTGCCTCAAGGACATGTCATATCCTAAAACTTGGTTTCCTATTCCAGTTGAACTTATGTTCACTGAGAGTGATGAGCTTGCTAAGTATTTCCGAGCGCTCTATGGTCTCGATTGAGATGGAGCATGAGATCTTCTTGTCGAGTGATGCATGTGGATCCATGGCTTTGAAGGTTTGGGACATGTGCCAAAGATCGATCCACGCTCAAATTCATTTTTCACTGTGGTAAGGGCCCTTTACTGACATCTCTTGGTCCGTATTGAGGCTCAAGAATTATTTCCGAATGACTTTGACAATGTAGTTCAAAAGGGAATATTGTTCCCTACTTTATGCCTTCCATGTATAGAGTAATTCACGTTCACTATGATTAAACCGTGATTTTTGATAGTTATTCAGAGAGTGTAAAGGTTCGGGACTGGGAGAGGATTTCAAAAATTCTTCACCTCTCAAATAAGTTGGTCAGATCAACCTTCTCGGAAATGCTTCAAAACTGCGCAGCTGTTTGTGGGACATCGACTTAACCTGGAAGCTAGCAGCACCCAGGACTTTCCACGTCTTCATTGGTTCTTCGACATATGGAAACTTGATTGCACCATCTGGACCTGCACATCCAAAAGTCTGATCACCTCTTCAATGGAAAAAGGAAAGTTTCGTATTTGATTTGGCAACTCTTGTGGCGCTGGCTGGTATTGCATCTGGCTGACCTCTTGCTTTGTGCTGGAAGGAGCCGGTACGCCAAAGGCGCTTTCTTCTGCTTTGCTCCTTCGTAATAGTGTTTATGGAAGGATGGAGGTTTTACCGTTTGATCGTATCGTCATTACTTTATGTCTCAAGGTTTTCAGGAAGCCGTTCTTTCCAGTAAAGTAAAAAGGCAGAGTTGCCGATCTCTTCGCCGCTCATGAAGTTCTCGAGAACTGAAACGAAGATTTTCTAATAAGCCTGACGGATCGCCAGCTGATAATATATGTCCACCAGCTTGCTGCTCCGTGACGCTGGATCACACAAACAGGCATGGACTCGAATCTTTTCACTTGTCATTATACTGATTGCCTTCAACATTCTTCCAAGATCGTAGAGAGTAATTTTCTCCACACAAAGAAGTACTTTCAGATAAGGTGCTAATCATTTCTCTCAATTGCTATAGTTCAAAAGGGAAGCAGCAATGGTGTGTATGCCCTTTGAAGAGGGGAATCCTTTTGCATAGCAGCAGGTACGGAGGTCGTGGTGACGATGGACATGATGTCTTGTATTTTCCATGCCTCCAAGATGCTCTAAATCTTCTTATAATGAAATTGATGATTCCTTTATTGACGGATCATTCCAATGGTGACTTTGTTGCCATCCACTGTATAAATTGAAATTATCAGATCGCATTCCGAGATGCTGCTTTTCTTTTTCCTTCTTCTCGAGCCTTATCCACATCCTGTCGCAGATTTCCGAGATAATTACACAGCCCTTCCGTGTGAGTGTTTGGGTGTCATATGATTCTTGGCAAGAGTCTCTTGCACTTTGATGAGGATCAAGAATGGTAGGTGGTGGCTCCCTCCACTTTTCTGTGGTGGCTCACCTGACAGAGACGACTTCTCTCTGTGGTTAGGGGTGCATGGGAGGGAGGAGTAATATCACCACCGCCAGCATAGGAGGCCTCGGAAATCTGTTTCCAGACCACTGTTACTACATGCTAGTAAGAAGGCCACAGCATTGGAACCTGGGGACCAACCCAGCATCAAGCACTAATAATTGTGAAACTGTGAGGATCGCAACTGAGAGATTAATATCCCAACGTGTCGCCAATCTGCAGAGGGGAAAAACCATCAGTGGTTTTGCTAATTGAAGAGCTTCCATCAAAAGCGTGAGACACCTCGAACCGACACATGTTGAACTCACGATGCACCCGTAAGAAGGAGTTTTTGCTCCGAGAGATTCAACTAAGACTCCGCCTCTAAACCAAGAACAATTCGCCGCCCATATGCCAACTGGTCATAAGAGAGATGGGCTTGATCTCGCAGGAGGGAAGCCGAGAAAATCAGGGGTGCCACCGGCACGACAGCCGAATCGACTGGCTTAGATTCGTCCGCTCGATCCAAAGCACCATTAGCAACTTAGGACCCGACGGGTAATTACCCATTGACCCGGACGTTAACGGGTCCAAACGGTAATACCTGCCACGTACTCCGCGTACGAGTACCCACATCTTTTTTTATTCATCTTTTAGCAAAACTTGTGTATTTTGCTAGTTTCGCTTTTGATTTTTTTTGTCTCCATTTTTCATTTTTTTCTTACATTTAACTCTTTTATTTACTAGCAGTAATAAAGAAATAAGAATAAATTTTTATAAAAAATAATTTAGATTTTAGTTAAAAAGGGAAAGAAATTAAGTTTTAAGATTTTGTTTATAGTTTTAATACCCAACGGGTACTCCGAACCGACGAGTACCGCAGATTTCTAAACTGGTCCATGGTCCACAAATTTAAGAACTGATCCTGAATCATAGAACCGGACTACCTTTCTAAGTAGGTCTGTCCATTCCGGGTGATACCCGGAGGACACGGACCTACTGACAGCCCTAGAGAAAATGCGTGAGATCAATGGCGATCTCGAGATCAGAGGGTGTAGCCAATCAGCCAGAAGAACGCTGAATGATTGAATTGGCCAATTGAGAGTGATTTGTTCGTGTAGAGACGAAAGATTGTCTGTATGTACTTTGATGAGAAATTGCTCATTTTGTGGAAATGTTCAGTGTTCGAATCTTGTCCTTCTTAATCAGTATTCGCAGACATTTTATAATGCTGAGTGAAACACCATGATCCTGCTGAAGGACATTACTGGAATTGCAGTGGGGAAGTGGGAAATCTTGTTAAACAATGCTCATCGCAAGTGAGACTTAAAGTACTTCCACCTACTAATTTGATGACTTCTTCCAACCTGATTGCACGATTACATTCTCATCAGGCTGAACACACGTGGCCGTGACCGCCAGACCAAAACCCCTAGTTATTATCCTCATGTGACACTACTTATATCTCGTGATTGTGAAGTCGGGCTTGTTTGATTTTGTATTTAAGAGTCCATGTATTGTTGAATTGAACATGTTTTGCAAATGTTCAACGCGAATCAAAGATAATGTACCGAGATTTATATTATTATGTTGATTACTCTAAGACGAAAGCAAGTGAAAGCACAACTGTCAGCGATGAGGTTTAACAACATTTAATCTGTTGGGAACATTATCGTTGTAGCAAATATTGCTAGTATATGAATATTGCCATTTGAGCAATATTAGCCTCGCTTTGAGCAAACATTATTTCGCTTGATGAATTGTTGGTAGGAGACCGTAATAAATATTAATCGGGATACCACTGCGTTGGGCTTAGTAAAATAAATAAAAAACGCTTAACGACTGTTGAATCAACATAAAATTATCGTATATCTAACGCTCGTAATCTGCGGTTTCTTACAGTAGCCTGGATTCAAACCCTTAATTTTATCAAATGATGATTGGTCAGCAAACTAATCAGAGAGTGAAGGCGGACCGCATATATGGGATGAAGAGTTCATCATGTAACACCGCATTATCAATGTGCAACAAAGTTCCCAGAGGACTGGGCTTAAGGAAGAACATTGAAATGCTTGGGTTAATCATTTATTGAAAATAATGCTCGGGGGAGCGACAAATAAATAAACCAGCCATGAAGAGATGAGGAACCGAATAAGAGGGCTACGAGACCGGCTCTTGGTGGCCGGGACCAATGGATGTCGCTCACAAATTTCACTGTTGGAATGAACTAAATATATAATTATAAATTAAGCAAAATTCATAAAGATGGATCTGTTGTTACAGTTTCCTAGAGTCACTCTTGTCGGTCAGGGATAGGTTTGGTTACCAGTGGTCTGGTTCTGGCCTGAGAGTTTCATTTTTTATACGTGATTTAGCAACATTTCAGAAAATATGCAGTAATCCATGGTTTTTATCAACTAGGAAAATACATGAGATGATGAAAATAATAAATAGTAGGGATTTTGAAAGGTGGACTAAACGGCTAAAGGCTGTCAGCCTAATAGTGCATGTCCCACACTTTCCAAATACTTTTAAGGATTTATGTATTTTCTGATTTGAGGAAATTCCATGAAATCGGGAGAGAGTTTGTCAAATTAGGAATTATATGAGATGAGAGAGATGTACACACCATGGGGGCCAGGAATATGGAGTGTGGACCTGAACACAAGTGATGGACGCCACACAATGGCATTTGGCTCCTGAGCACACTTCCAATCTTTTATGTAATTTTCATAAAATCCAGAGATCACTATAAAACTCAAGGTATTTAGCTGAAATCAGGAGTTTTCTTGGAATCAGAAACTAAAAACAACAAACAATAATAAAATAATAGGCATGTGGGACTAAATGGTGTGGCACGCCATTAGAGTTCTATCTCCATTGAGTTTTCCAATTTTATAATATATTTCATGATAATATTTTGATTTAGAGAAATTACAAAATTAGGAATTTTCATGGTTTTAGGAAATT
>JAJJWW010012080.1:0-50696 GCA_023531295.1 Papaver armeniacum
TTGTAGTGTTTGGTTCAAGCCTTCATGTCCTGGGGATAGCTATTCCAAAATGATTTGTGACTTCCAGACCAAAAAGAAAAAACCAAAAAATTGGACTCCCTAAGGCATGTATGGCGCAAAAGAAGCCATAGAATCTTAAACTTCTGGTTCATCGGATCTTACTCGAGTAAGTTCTTCGCATCAGCAAGAATTGAAATTAACCGAATCAACACAAAGACTACAAATTTATTAAAGCTGGCTGCTTATAAGGAACATGAGATCCTGGAAGGAGGTTCAACCATTCACCATCAAAATTCCTAACCAGCCAATAACTTAAATATGAGAGGAGAAGTCATTATGTTTAGAAGATCTTTTTCTGTCTTCTCTTTGAGCTCAATGAGGGTGTGTGTAGTAACATATAACTAAGCTTCCAATCAACACCCATCCAATTCTTATGGTAAGGGCAATTCCTCCGATTTTCCTTCCACACCGCCGCCTCACTCACTCTCTCTTACATAGTTACATTACTCTATCGAGATACTGGGCAACTAGGGTTTTGTATCTATATATTGTACACCGAAAATTGTTTGAGTTACTCAAGTACCCTTGAGCCAACTAACAGTGGATAGTTTTTATTAAAGCCCTATAATCAGGCCCGTTTATTACTATATCAAGAGTCCAAACTGCCCATAGCTAGGGGAGCGCAGAAAAGCGAAACCGAAACCGCGGATTTCACCTGCCACCGTCCCCAAAATTGCGGGTGAAAACCGATCCGCAAGAGTCTATGAGCCGGACACGGTTGAATTTTCAATTCCGCAATGTTTATCGGTTTGGTTGCGGTTGGTTTTGCAAATCATGATTCACCCGCACCATAGGGTAGTAAGGAAATTTAATAAAATTACAAAGGATAATATTGAAAGTTTGAGTTTTATATAAAACTTCTTTATCCTGAGAGAAACTCAGAAACCTAAATCGATGAACCAAAACCCTCATGTCTCTTTTACATAAGACATCGCCAATATTTAGCTCTGAAGTTATGGACCCTGGTCTAATTTCACTGTATCATGTACACCAACTGGGGGTCAATGGGACTTGCTTACTATCATATAAAATGGCAAAGCAGGCAACGAAATTCATAAAACTCAGTAAAAATATAGAATTTGGAAGCAATAGAGACATAAATAAATTCCTGCAGAGTTATGTGCATCAGTAAATTAGACAACAGTTATGTCCTTTTTGTGAATTTGAACATCTCTTGTAATTCCTCAGTTCGATAGTGAAAAATAACTGATCATCTCTGATAATTCCTCAGTCCGATAGTGAAAAATAACTGATCATAACTGGTTACTTTCATTTTGTTAAAAAAATAATATGCACATCATGAGCAACAGCTAACTATAGCATCACTGTGCAGTGTCTGTCGTATCAACTAGATTGTCACTCACAGCATCCAAGAATCATCATTTTGCAGGGGCAAACCGTTTCAAAAGCCAAATAAATTATAAGGGGACAGTGAACTCTCATGTATTTTTACCTCAGTGACACCAAACTCTGGCCCAACGGTACCAATTATGATGACATTTAATGGATCTGGTACCTGCTGGTCTTCTCTTCGAATAAAATCCAGTTTTGAGTGAATCAAGAAAGGACATCAATATCTTGAAATCTTCCAATTTGTTGCATTTCCATAATGTATATCTGGTTACAAGGTTTTCCCTCTTTCGCACCACAAGCAATCTGACAAATCTGTCAAGAAATTTCTTGTGATCTTTTTTCCAAGATTAGAGAAAATACCTGAGTTTTAAGAGGAAAAATCATTGTGTGAGTGAATCATCATCCACAAGATTAGAGTTTTTATCTTCATCTTCTTTTGGCAATTTAGAAATATGACGAGAGTAGCGGTAAGATTGGAGTTCAGATCAGTGGGACATAACATCGTTGTTGAAGAATCATCCATTATCTGAGAAAGAACGGATTATGGTTTGACAGCAGAAACATTGAGATCTAACTAAATGAACAAAAAGAGTTTATCCTAGAGGCGGCTCAAGACATTTTCAGGATACCTTATATTTCTATCTAGGTATATATAAGAATAAGGTAAGTACATGATCATCCAACGGACGGTTGGAGATATTCGGGATTTGACGTAGATCCACCGCATTAGGGTATTGAAAAGTGCGTGTAGGTTTGTAGTGTTCTTTTCAAGCATGAAGGTATGAAAATGGCCCGTAATGGGCACGGTAACGGTGACCATCATTGTGTTAAATACGAAACAAAAGGTCATTGTACTGTGTTTTTTCATCCTTCGTGCTGTGCCTGGGTCGTTATAACCATTTTTCCAAATTCCTTGGTAAAACAAAAGAAGAACATTTTCAACTAAACCCAAAAACGATCATGGTTGTAGCACGTGATCGTGACAAATGCATTTTCACGCTGTTCAATTTGGTGTAGTTCTCTAATTATCTATTGTATCCCTTTTGTTTTGTAAGCTTGTAGTGTGTAGTGGTAAATAAATGACGGATGCATATGGAGCAATCCCAAGCCATGATCCACCAAAGAAGGAATACAGCGAAGCACTGACTAATCGACACAAGGAAAGAGATACTTAGGCCTCTTCCTATGCACATGCCAAAAAAATGGTGTTTGGCATGCCAGGTGGCATGCCAAACCATTTGCGCCACTATGGGGAAACCGCTGAGCGATCGAATCCCTAGCGAGCGATATTGACAATATAGATAAAGACTTTATCGCTGGCGATATTGTCAATATCGCCGAAATTACTATATCGCTGTCGATATAATCAATATCGCCACAGTTCGAGAAGCCGCCTATAAATACCGCAACTATACTCCCACCTCTTCTAAACTCTTCTCAATTCTTCTTCTAAAACCTTCAAAAACCACTCGATTTTCTTTAAACTTTTGTTCTCAAACGATTATCTTAAACAGATATGGAGAGAAAAAAAAGAAACAAAAAGGGAAAGCATCTACTAGTACCCTGTGCAGTGGAGTAAGTTTTGTTGGGGATACAAATTATGAGTTTAATAATGTTAGACTAGTAGTAGGTGAAGGTGTATTCTCTAATCACCTTTCCGATAATGAGGGGGCGATGTAACGCCATACATCTAAGAGGTGGATGGACCGAGTTACGTAGAATTTTGAATTACTTCGGGTGGCCGTTCAAGAGAGAGTGAGAAGATATCCTTGGCGACATCTATATCAAATACAACCTAGAAACCATGGACTCAAGGTGTTCAAGTTATATTAGAACGATGGTGGAAGACTACAAACACGTTCTTTTTCAAGGACTTTGAATGCGTAAGTCGGTCTTTTCTAGTTATTTAATTTTTAGATTATGTGTTTTGTTTCATAAAAATCAACAAATTCTAATTATGAATAATTATTGTTAATAGGAGTTACACCGATAGATTTATACATGTTAAGGAATTCCATGCCAAGGGAACTTAATTCCATTTAATAGACTAAAGTGGGTATCGAAGATAGATGGAAAGAAAGACTTCCTTTATACTCAAATGAATTAGGAGGAAATCCTACACATAGACAATTAAAAGCGTATGGGTTGAAGGTGTCCGGTTGAAAAGTTTTTTCCGCGTGATCTTTGTAAGAATGAATGAAAATAGGAAGTTTGGTAATCAATATTTGATCCCCGACCATTTTGAGGAGCTAGAACGTCTGTTTGTATTGTGGACACGGGGCCAATGTCTCGTTTCCAAATGCTAGCTCGGTAGTGTTAATTCGGTTTCTCGAAGCATTAGAAGATTTAGAGCAAGCACCAACATATGATTGGGGGACTGCGATTTTATCGTAGATTTACATTGCCCTAAGTGATAATTCGACGTGTGATAAAGATAGTTTTAATGCTTTCTCGGGGGAGTTCGAGGTAAGAACCAATCTTTTTTCACATTATCTATTTATTTGTCATTTTTATATGGAAAAGTTATTAACCCGTTTGAATGTTATTATTTTCGGTATTGGTGGTATACATATTTCCGTGTTTCTAACCTTGTCTTAAGAATTATACGAATGTATTTCCGATCATACGAAAGTATGATTCGAGAATTGGGAACACCGCAGATTGAAGATGGTCAACATAATGCTATTGTTCATAAGATTCAGTTGAGTAGAACAAGCCATAACCTTATCTCACGGCCATATGAAAAAGCACTGAGTTCCAAGAAGAACTAGGTCGACAATGGTAGAGTTAAGCCTTAAAAGGATGGTGTTATACAACCCTATTTCGAGAAGGGTGTTTGGTATTATGGTGAAAGATGACTTCTTCTGCTTGTAAGGGAGATCGGTGATAGTTGTCAACCCTTATCCCACATGTATGTTTCCTGAGACGATTACTTCAAATTGATAAGAGAAGGTCATCATTGGCAAGAAGCTAATGCATTGATCCGGGAGCCGATGGACAGAAATGAGTACCTATCTTGGTTTAATACTATTTTCAAGCCAAATATTTCCATGCAACCGCAAAGTTTGGGTCGGATGGATTTCCCAGCTTTAGGTAGGTTGCCACTTGACAATGAATTTCTTCCTTCCCAACCTCCACCAGAGACGGGTGACGTATTTGCATATCCTTCTCAAAGTTCATCGTCATACATGCCACCATTTTCTTGGGAAGTAAAGACTATATCCAGACATCCGGAGAGATTGTTACTTATCCAATTGTTTCTAGTGCACCTACTCGGACTTATCCATACCTCGGGGTCAATGCTACGAGTTGGAGTATCGGACCCGATGTAACAATTATGATGCTCTTCTTCGGGGATTTGAGAATATGCACTTGGAACAGATGCAAAGATTGAGGGAAAGCATGATGTATGACATGAGTCTCGTGTTGGAGCCGGTAGAGGATTGAGTCCCGGTTTTGAGCCGGTGGAGGATTGAGTCCTAGTGGAAGTCAGCAGACCGTCAAAGCCAAACAAAGTCGTCGAGGTCAGCAAAGTCGTGGAAGTCGCAAGGTGGTGGAAGTCGGCAAAGTGGTGGAAGTCAAGCAAAGTGGTGGAAGAAGATTGAGACGTCGTCACATGGAGGAGGTACCGAGAAAGTTCAACTCCAAACATGGTGTTAGAAAGTCAAGCAAAGACATGGTGTTGAAGAAAACATTGGCATGGATACAACTCCTACACGTATGTTTAGTCATTTGCCAACCGACATCTTGACTCGACCGGTGGTGGTGTGAACATGGAAGTAGTTAGGAAAACGAATCGTATACCCCAATTGCCTCAACCTCATCAGCATTTCAACCATTCCCGGAACAATATCAACCACACGCATTTCAAGATTTGTATATTGTTCCCATACCCCGTACTCCCATTGCTTATCAAGGTTATGGTGATTCGATGAGACTCAACCATCAAGTCGGTCTCAAACCGGCACCTTAACTAGTTTGTTGAACAACTCTATGGATCCGAAAGAAAATGCAGGCAATTGGATCTTTGGTCCGGGAGGAAACGGACAAGGAAATGAGTAGTTAAAATGTTTTCTTTTAGTTGAAATTTGAAATGTAATTTTGTTTTTTTAGATTAATGGAAACTATCTTTTAAATTAATATTCGGATTGAAACCATTTACATTTCATTAAAAATTCACCTTGAGTAGGTAAGTAGAAATACGCTATCATGATCCATGTTATTTCCTCCGTAGTCAAATCCACTTGGTTATGCACTATCCATGGTGAAATGAATTTGAAGTTGGGTTGGAATTGGTTGAAATCCGGTAGGGGGGAAATATTAGCCGTTGGATGAAGATCTGATGAGCGATTATCATAGTACCGAGCGATAGCTTGACTGTCGCTGTCGCCCGAATGACCATCGAACGATCATTTGACCATCGAGCGACGAAGACTCTATCGCTCGCTGGAAACTCTGTCGCGTATGCCTATATGCCAGAAATAACATATTGGCATATGAGTTTGGCAGTTTGGCATACCCATAGTGGGTGCATATATGCCAAATACCATGTTTTGGCATGTGCATAGGAAGAGGCCTTACCAAGCACATGTGAGGCGAGCAGGTGTAGAGAAAGAGCTCGGATGTGATGGAGAGATGACCTTCGTAAATCGAGATGATGAGTACACCGGGCGAGCACGTGGGCTTAGCTAAGAATCTAGTCAAAGTGGGGGCTAGAGAATAAGGATACCAATTCGGGTCTGGGAGAAGGCGACGTCGGGTCGAAGAGTAGAAGGTCATTGACATCGGGATAGAGCATATCGGGAGCTACATTTAGCAAGATCACAAAAAGATCGGGTTATAGACATCGGAGTAAGTACTACTCATCACCCATGAAACATCAAGAAAGATAGATTGTGACTTACACTATAACTTTGATGTATAAGCATGGTAGCCTATAAATAGATGTCTTTGTACGTAAACAAAGGAAAGCAATCTATAAGGGAGTGGCAGCATATTGAGAGAGTCTTGTAGAGAGAATCATAATTTGTATCCTTGTGCGAAGTAATAAGATCATCCTTTCACCCCGTGGAAGTAGGTAATCATGCCGAACCACGTATATTTTGTGTTCAAATGAGTCTCTTACTTACTTATGTTGGCTATAAGTTCTTGTGAATGGTTGGATGTAGTGGTAGGATTTTCTACACCTACATTATGACGCCGACTAAGGGGATTTTCTACACCTACTACTCATCGGAGTGAGTTACAAGCAATGAGAGAGGAAGAAGCGAAAAACTACAATCACCGGGAATCATCCGGAAGGCACAGTACCCGCGATGGATTTTGAATATGGAGGAGTTAGAATTTGTATCGACTTTAGTGACCTAAACAAGGCATGTCCAAAGAATAACTTTACCCTCACAAATATTGACCAGCTGGTAGAGTCGATATATAGTGGGACACAAGGCGATAACACTAATGGATGGATATCGTTGAACACTTTGTTGATATCATTGTCGGAGATGCTGCCACTTGTACCATCTTTCATCCAAATATCCCACACAATAAAAGTGTTTCCTCATGAGATTCTTAAATTGTTGCCAAGTCATGTGTTCTGTAACATAACTCTTTTGCAAGCTTTCCACCACGTTAAGGCATGGTTTGACAACTTCATACTTGCAAAACTGATCTTTGTGACTCAATAAGTTGGTGTACTGTGAAGTATGTTTCCAACTTGTCTAACCAACCATCAAGTTTTCCAGCTTCCATGACTCCATCATAATCAGATATCTCAAGCTTGAATTCAATTTTCAGACCTCCATATGGATTTTTGTTTAATACTTCTTCTTCTTCTTCTTCTTCTTCTTCTTCTTCTTCTTCTTCTTCTTCTTCTTCTGTTGCGCTTTCTTCTTCATCTTCCTTTAATTTTCTATTTCTCCTTTTGTGCCCTTTTTTCCATGCTTGTTATTGAGTTGTTTTTGATTAACAATACTTGTTTTCCGAATTCTGCAAAGGTATCTGCTAAAGTTTGTATCTTAAGTTCAAGCTTTGCAAATTTATCTTCGTCTGTTAATTTAGAAATCTTATCATCTTCAATTCCCATCTTGGATTTATTACTTCCTCTAGGTTTTCTTGTGTCTGGTAGAAACGACAGTATCTTCCCCTGATTGCATATATTGATTTTGTGTTGAGACCAGGCACCACAACTAACCTTAGAAGTCAAAACGTGGCTCTGATACCACTTGATACTTAATCAATCAGTGGTACCTAGAGTCAGTACTGCTTGGAAGGAAGTTAGGAAGAACACAAAGAAAATAATTAAAATACAAGAATATGAATGATTCTGCTAACTTCTTCTTCTCTATAACTGTGAAAGAAAAACTCTATTACAAACTATAAACTGGTTGCCTTCTCTCGTTTTTCTCTACCTTTCGGCTCAAAATTCTTCTCCTTTTATAGGAGTGTAAATTTCTTGGAAAAGAAATAAAACTATGAGTTTAGAAATATACTATGAATCCTATCCAAATTAGAGAAACCTCAAATTTTGTTGATCAAGTAAAACTTGTCGACAACTTCTAATATTTTCTAGACACTCTCTAGCCTTAGCACGGATCAACCGTTGCTACGATAGTCCCGTTTCACCGTGTAAACCAAGGATTAAAGGCTTCTCATGCACTGTGCATCTCTTTCAAAAGATCGTATAATCAAGATTTTGTTGTGGCAAAATATATTGGCACGCACATTCAAAAAATAAATATAGATACACTATTTCGTTGACTACTTTGTACGTGGGCAAACACTACGGCTTTGACTACTAACTCCAAATTCATAGAAATGTTCACGTGTAACAAACACAATCTCAACCGTCTATCGACACTCTACATGACTATATAAACACTTCTCTGGCTTTATAAACCCTAATAGAAACTCGATCTTCTCGTATTGCAAGCCATTGAAGAACCTCTGCAGAAAGAAGAAGAAGAAATCCTAGTAAATTAACAGTGTAGAAGATCTTTGTATGTATGATCATCAAAAAAGTTTCCACAGCATCCACATCACCAACAATAACAACTCATCTAGCATAATGATATCTCCTCTCAGTATTTTCACTTTGTCTTGACTCCCTGTTGCTATCAGGAAGAAATTCTTCTTGGAGGAGCAAATGGAGGTTTCCTTTCAGAAATGTTTTCATTCAGACCGAACCACTTGATGAGCAAATCAGATAAACTAGTAAAACCAAGATGGAGAAGAGATCGTGAGAGTTCGAAGGGTGAATGTCATTCGAGCATATGAGTGGGATCTTTTTCCGATTTTCATGGTGGTTTCAACTGAAGATCTTGAATGTTCTTGACAAATGGGGCTTTCAACAATGGTGGATGAGTGACTCTGACTTTTCTATCCAATTGAATCAGCCAATTATATAATTCGTAGAACCAAGAGTTGAAGCATGATCGAAATGGAAAAACTAACAATTTTCAACAGCAGCTGCAAATTGAATTTTAGATCTATTACTTAATATGTTGTATTCACTTTGTAGAGTAGTATTTACTGAATTTTTTTGGGTTTTTTTTAAAGGTTTTTTTTAATACTTGCTAACTAGCAAATAACAATGGGCTTATTCTAAATTTTTAATTAATTGCAGTTTGTAGTTTAATTATGAACGGATGGGTTGTAATTTTGTCTTATTATTCCGATAAATTCTAAGTATTCTTGATGAATGGCACAGTCTTCAACCAAACTCATTCTGGAATGTCCAAAAGGGTTTTCCAAATAAACCCTATATTTATATGGTGGCTGGGGAACATTGAAGAACAAAAGAGATGCATCGTTAGATGAAAGAATTCACATCTCGAAGAAATAATTAACCAACGGATAAGATGCAGTTTCTACGAACCAATTTTTGAAGCTGTACTGATCGCGGGTTAAATCCCCCACGATAGTTATATTTGGCTGTTGCTTACTTTTATACCAAACGCTTGGTTCCAGAATAGTCCCACATAGGACAACAGGATTCCAAAGATTTTGTTTATATGAGATCAGAATGACACTACTAATCGCCAATCAGCGATGGTTTGGATGCCCACCAATAGTCCTACATGGGCTATCAGCCACCAACCTTGCATTGATATAAGCAACCCGGGCCTCTCCAACAATTGCTGATCTGGTTTTTTGCCAAATTAACCATGCTAATTTTCTTCTTGTTCTCTTTCATTATTTTTGCTGCCTTCTACATTCTTAGCTGATTGTTATTTGTTTGAGATTAGTTTTTCATAAGAAAGCAAAACAGATTATACATTAAGAACTAGCCAAGTCCGAAGACTCCTAACTACTTGTTCTTAAGACCTATAGTCTATAACTACGGTACTTATACCCTTGAGGGATTTTGAGATTTGTAGCCATTTTCCAACCTAAATCCCTTATTGAATAGCTAATTAGTATTGTCTTGTGTGGTACGGAATGTTGGGATCACAATGGGTTCAAATTGACTTAGAGTACAATCTGTAATCCCTTCTTCTATTTAAATTCATCTTTCGTACTAAAAGGAACATAAAACTAGTGATTTTTAAGTTTATATTGTCGCGTTAATTGCACTGTCCTTTCTGCATTAGCGATGACCAAATTAATAAGAGCCAACGGAAATGTAACAGAAGTGGATAGGGATTTGTTTCTTAATATCAAATGTAAGCACCAAAAATATATGCCTGGTCGTGAAATTGCTAGCTTCTGGTTACAAATACTCTAAATCTCTACTATCATCCTCTCCTCGGTCTTTCATTTAAATGGATCTCTTAAGGAAACTATCTTCTGCTTGCAAATAACAGTGTCGCAACAAGAGTTTGGTTTATTGATAGTACTTGATCGTCAGTTAGGTTTTACTAATCAGTATTCAACTAGTAGATTAAATACTACTTCCGTTTCTGGAAAAATGTTATTTTCACTTTTCATTTTAGCCTAAAACTAGACCAACTTGAAAAAGTGAAAGTAACATTTTTCCCGAAACCAATGGAGTATATTTTTTGGTTCATGTACTAACCTGCAATAGATAAGGAAAAAGGAAAGTATTGAACTGATAATCCAAATACTAATTCACTATGTGATTTCGAGAAAAAGAATAATCACCCAAATGAACATAATTGAAGGATTAAACAGTCGCCGGTAGGCACACAAAATTCAGTTTTCCTCCGTCCTTATTTAAATAAGCTTCAGACAGAGTAAATTAGCACGCCATTTGGAAACTTTAGCTTAACTATAAATAGTTTGCAGATTAAAAAAAATGATAATAAGGAACCCTAATTCTACCACCTCCTTAAGAAGATCGATGTGCCATGTTTCAGATGTCGACGCAGCCTCGGCAGACATGCATCGCCGAGTTCGCAAAATTCAAATTGTAACTAACGGGCCTTCTTACTGGGCTGCAATCAATATATCCGCTTAATTTAGTCCAGTCGCACAAAACCCTAAAATCTAAGGATATATGTCATACTAAACCCTAGAATCTTAAGTATATTTGATAGACAGTGTGAGGCCGGCAGTGTAGAAGAAACACTAGGAACTGAAGCTCAGCTGATGGGGCTTGCTGGTTTCCCAAGATCAGATCAAATGGATGGTTATGATGAAAGTAGTTTTGGTGTTATATTGGAAGGTTTACACATACCCTTGTGGAGATCAAAGAGCAGAGAGATCTTCCAAATAATTGTCATAATGACTTCTCCTCTCAAATCTAAGTGTTGCTCTCTTATCAAATCTCTATAAATATAGTAGTACCCAGTCTGAAATGGCTTGCCGAGGTAAGATTTATAAAATATAAAGGTGTTGTTTGATATTTTTTCATTCTCATAGATCACAACTATATTATTGATTTTGGTTTTCCATCTTGTAGTGTGTACAACTGCTAATCTACAGGCTCGCCAGATTTGAGAGTGAAAGAGAATGACTATGGTAGTGCTACCGGTGTGGTGCTGCTCTATCTTTTGTTCTGCTGCTACAAATATTTAAATAGTAGATCTGCTGAAATAGCACTAGAGTTTAACAGAACTGAACTTTGACAATTCTTAGTTCAGTTAAGACTTGGTGGTGACAATCCAACCATCTTTCTGCTTCTCTCTGTAGATCTACTACAACACTACATAAATTCTCTTTTTTCCCAAAATGATAGGACAATCACCACTGTTTATATATGAGAAAACACATTCTCACATACAACACACGATTTAAATTTAGCACAATGATTTCTCTTCTCAAAATTATTTCAGGTTTTTTCATAGGAACACAAAGATTTAGGTGGTTTTCATCTTGTGGTGATTGGTCACGGCTTATCCTCTCATAAGTCCACATGAATGAAGATATTTATCAGTTCGGCTTGAGGAGTTAAGTTTGATGACAGAGGAAATGGAACTACATGATCATTTATGTAATAGGAATCAGTTTATGTAATAAGAATCAATCAATAAAATTGAATGAATGGTTTAGCATGTGGAATTTGAATGATTTAATTATGTGCATTTAGTTACTTTAGCTTGAAAACAACTTCAAGAATAGGTGTTTAGGAATTTTGGTGTTCATTTTGTTGATCTACTCAGTGTGCAGCAGTTAAAATTTTATTTCCAAAATCATAATAGATATTCAAGTACTAGTTGAATGCTAATAACCAGTAATATATAGTTATTTAGTTGGGCCTCACTCATATCATGGATCTTGATATTAAATTTCTCCAGGATTTAAACAAGACATACACTTAAGTTTTGAGAGGAAA
This sequence comes from Papaver armeniacum, assembly GCA_023531295.1. Classification (NCBI taxonomy): domain Eukaryota; kingdom Viridiplantae; phylum Streptophyta; class Magnoliopsida; order Ranunculales; family Papaveraceae; genus Papaver; species Papaver armeniacum. The sequence continues at coordinate 12,146 of JAJJWW010012080.1, forward strand.
TATCATTATGCTAGTGAACATCAACAAGATTATAGTTTCAACTTCATCATCTTCTCGAAGTTTCATAGGAACGATTAAGAGAGTTGTAACAGTTAGAATAGTAGTGACAAGATCAGCGGTTAAGAGAAACATTTTCTTGAAAACTCATCCATTATTCACAAAGCAGATAATAGGAATGCCTACAAACTCAACAACAAGAAGAAAATCAGTTAAATTATAATTCAGGCGTCTAATTAGCTTTAAGATATAACAGAAGATTTACAAAATTTAAAACATAATCTACTAATCGGCACCAAACAGGTTCTTGACATCAGAGTTTCTATGCACATTTATACATTGAAGTAAAACTAAGTACTAAAGTAGTAACGAAAATTTCAATCCCTGCTACGAATTAATTAAACAAACTCAAACTAACATTTCTCCAAACCAAAAAAGAAAAAACCAAAAATTGGACTCCCCAAGGCATGTATGGCGCAAAAGAAGTTATAGAATATTAAACTTCTGGTTCATCGGATCTTACTCGAGTAAGTACTTCGCATCAGCAAGAATTGAAATTAACCGAATCAACACAAAGACTACAAATTTATTAAACCTGGCTGCTTATAAGGAACATGAGATCCTCGAAGGAGGTTCAACCATTCACCATCCAAATTCCTAACCAGCCAATAACTTAAATATGAGAGGAGAAGTCATTATGTTTAGAAGATCTTTTTCTGTCTTCTCTTCGAGCTCAATGAGGGTGTGTAGTAACATATAACTAAGCTTCCAATTTTTATGGTAAGGGCAATTCCTCCGATTTGCCTTCCACACCGCCGCCTCCCTCCCACGAGAGTCTGGTTAGTAGTCTCCTCACTCTCTCTTACATAGTGCCATTACTCTATCGAGATACTGGGCAACTAGGGTTTTGTATCTATATATTGTACACCGAAAATTGTTTGAGTTACTCAAGTACCCTTGAGCCAACTAACAATGGATAGTTTTTATTAAAGCCCAATAATCAGGCCCGGTTATTACTATATCAAGAGCCCAAACTGCCCATACTGCTGACGGTTGTGTTTGGTGAGACCAGTGCAGATGGCTAGGGGAGTGCAGAAAAGCGAAACCGCGGATTTCACCCGCAACCGTCCGCAAAATTGCGGGTGAAAACCGATCCACAAGAGTCTATGGGCCGGACACGGTTGAATTTTCAATTCCGCAATGTTTATCGGTTTGGTTGCGGTTGGTTTTGCAAATCCGCGGATTCACCCGCACCATAGGGTAGTGTTTGTACCATAACCAAAATGCCACATAATGGGCCCGATTGAGCTTGAATCATCTTTTGGCCCTCATCCAAGCCCTCTAACTAGTCAACCGAAGCAGCCCACCAGCCGTCTGTATTACAATGATCGTCAACGGTCAAAGTCAATAATCGGTCAAAGTCAAAGTCAACTGGTTAATTGTCAAAGTCGTTGCTGTTTGCCGCACCTTCAAACAAAATACTCATCCGCACGCCAACCAATTCCCTCACTAAGTTCTCATGCCTCATCGCCATCCAGGTTTCTAGCCTTTTGCCGCTAGGATGTTACACCCGGCACTTACCCATGCAATCATTTATTCCACAAACCCGGTGTCCACCAATATCGCCACCATCATTCATGCATTTATTCAAAGAAGCATGCAAACAGTTTCATGCAATTGAAGATGCACTACACCAAATTTCGGGATTAGAAACAACTGTGCCGTTACAAAACGGGTTGTAACCCGGCCCTCGCCTGCTGCAAAAGTGGGTGTTACATTTTTTTGTAACGGCTTTGTGGCCGTTAATTAATTTTTTTGTAACGACCTAGAATAATAAAGCTTGAGTCGGCATAAATTTGCCACGTGGTACACTCGGGCCGGTCATTTAATTTTTTACAACAGGTTGTTGTAAAAATTGAGGGTCGTTACAAATTTGCCACGTGGTAATGGCTCGTGGTCGTTATTTAATTTTTTGCAACGGTATGTTGTAATAAATTTCAGGGTCAGCATTTAACTTTTTTGTAACAAAAAATTATCGCCAAATTGAATTTGACTGGTCAAAATTGGTCAGTCATCGACCAATTTTGACTCGGGTCAAGGCCGACCAGCTCATTTTCATTAAATAAGCCGGAATTCCAAAACTACCCTGGATACACCTTTCATTTCATCCTCCACAATCAACAATATTTTCTTCAATCAAATTCATCTCACATTCAATCAATTCTTATCACATTCAAATAGCTTAATACAAAAAAGAACTTAAATTCTTCTAAGTATCAAAATTTTTGTTAAGTATGAAATACTAGGGGGATACTAAGTATCAGTTCATAGAAATTCTAACAGTCCCCAGGAATGAGCAAATCAAAACTCCGAACAAATACTTACAAGATGAGCAATAACTTCGCAATCACTTCCGGTTCTGAATTTATGATTCTTCAACTTTGCCCTCAATTCTTCATGGTTATAAATCTCCCCGTTAACCTAGATAACAGAACTATGTAAGTGTTTCGCAAAGTCGAATCAACACTCAAAATAACTTAACAACAATATCAATTTCAAATAAGTCTCGTGTCATTCAAATTCAGAATAGAGTAATAATCAAAAATGGATATGATAAGTTTTAAGATATAGATAGATATATACCGTGACGACGATAGATTTGTCTTCATTGTAAAGAGGTTGATCACCAGAAGCAGGATCTACAATAGCCAAACGTTGATGAGCAAGATAACAATCTTGATGACAATGTAATCCACTCCAATCTGGACCTCTATGTCTTAACCTACACATACATTTCCCAAAATCACACCACCAGAAATTAATTTCAAAATCCATGAAGAAGTTTAATGGATGAAATCTCCATAAAAATGAAATCAAGAAGAATGAGATTCACCTTCGAGAGAGTTCGATGATTCTGAACGTTTAGCCTCGAGAGTTATCAACACAACCGAGGACGTTGATTCTTCCCACCAGCTGCAATACCTCGCAAGTATAAACCGAGTGTCAAAGCCACAAATTTAAACTTAATAGTTTAAGTATAATAACCAAGTGAAGTACTTACCAGGGATTGATATTTCCCTCGATCGGTTACTACCGCTTCAATCGACCTTGTGTGAAGTCCCCGTGCATTTACATATAACATAACAAAACCACCTACATATATATCAAAAAAATGATGAACCCGAAAGAAAATATCCATTCATAAGCCGGTTTGTGTTCACATATATAGAAAAAGTTACATTGGACCAAAAAGTTGCTTCAAGTAAAGCTCTTTTATGCACAGCCGCATAAGAGTATGCGCATCGGTTAGCATACGTACAAAAGTGTGAACTGCCAAAAAAATCAAAAAAAGATCCTAGGAGTATGCGCATCAGTCAAAGATACGTACAAAAGTTTGAATCACAAGTAAGTATAACAAAAAGATCTCGTATAAGTCAAGGCAGATATTAGGCGATGCTCAAAAAGGCCGAGATTGATTAGCTCAAAAGAAAGGGACTCGTGTCTTTGCTTGAGAGGCACATCTTTGGATGAAGCACATATCCTCCGATTCCGACATCTCTGAAGGTGGCTGCATACTTGTTAGCTTTGCATGATTGCATCCGGCATGAGAATATCATCGATACATACCTTGGCAAGATGTATAGGTATAAGATCTCCGTGAAACCGATCGCAAAGCACCAAGACGCAGCTCACCGCTTGCAACTACTTCATTCTCGAAGTTCAACAACGAATAAAGCGGTCCACCACGTGCTCTTGATGAAGCCGGTGATGCGTAATTCAAACAGTGAACTTGTCGCATGACTGGTGATACAAAGATTCCCAACAGGTGTGAACTTGTTGCGAAAGATGTGAACCTCGTTTGAGGTGAAGCGTAAAACATTGCATGGAGTATGCGAGGCTACAACTCTTGAGGTGCTGGGAACGTTTGAGCCAATCGATCTTTGGAATTGCAGATTTGATTTCTTCCACTACACCACACAACTTCACAAAGCCATCAATCGAACACGACCTTGCCACCTATTTCTTCCACCATCCCACCAAGACCCTCCTTCGCTTTCAGTTCATTTACCTTGTGACGGCCGGAGCAGAAAGATTGATTTGCGTACGAGATATAGGACCAACAGAACGAACCAGTCCTCTAGAACTGCCCCAAAAGCTTTAGTCATTGCACTAGGGTTCTTCTACCGGAAGACTCCGCATCCCTGTTTTTCTTTGATCTCATCTTGGGCCTTCTTGAGCTTCTCCGTAGTGTCGAGCATAACAACCAAGTAAATTCTAATATCTTAAATATCTAGTACATGTTTTTAAAAGAGTTGAAATAACTGAAAAGTAAACCGACTGTGGCCGAATGGCACCGCGCTAGGTAAAATAGAACCACCTTCTTGTGTATGAGCTTTAACCCACACATCCTCAGGAGTTATCACTGCATCAGGAGTTATCCTCTTGAAAAGTAATCAGTCAATATAAAAACAAAACTTCATAACTTTAGTTCATTTAAACTTAAAAAAACTACCTTAAAATGAAACTAAAGTTCAAATCATGATGAGCATATTTATAGAACATACAAACTGGAATTTAGGTTACTACCTTAACAGATTCGTAGCGGTGCTTCTTTTCGTTTGTCTCTTGCCAAAAGGATCCTCTCCCGGCTCGCAAAGACCAAGATATAGAACAACATTAGCCAAACTTTTAAAAATGCATCGACTTTTGAATCATATGTCACAACAACACACACTAATCAACTACGCTCCGCCATACCCACACACGCTCTGTTGTTACACGCCTAGCTTGGTCCAAGTTTATCTAGCTCTCATCAAACCTTCCAAGATTATATAAGACTTTATCGTGTAGCACTCTGCCTACTCAACTTAGTATGCTTCTAAGGCAAAAAAACTACACCATGTCTGACAGCAGAATGCATCTTTACACAAGACTAGTGGATCAAAAACTAGAACTGACAAGTGAAGCTAATGATGTCAATCAGCACAAAACTTATAAATTAGAACTTATTGAAATTAGATTACAAACTAGAAATTAGGTTACAAAGTAAAAAAAAAAATAGAAAATTTCGAAATTAACATAAAACCCTAAAATCAGTTCAATGTTTCGAAACTTATACCTTCTAAGTCTTCAAAATTCTTCAATCTTCAACTCTTCAAAATTCTTCAAACCCTAACAAGAATTAGAAAAAAAAATATAATTAGATTTATATGAAGAAGATTAACAAAACATAACTCTAACGATTAACACTTACACAGATCGATGAAAAACTGGAAGATAAAGATGAATCAAGCCCTAAAAACAGATCGATTAAAAAAAAAGATGAAACCCTAAAAATCGAAAAACTTCTAACGATTAAGACTTACATAGATCGATGATTGAAAGGTGTTGAAAAGATTAAAGAGTTTTCTATGATGTTTCTTGGCTAAAACAATCTCTCGTGATGAAACAAAGTTGATGAACCCTAGAAAAATCGCTTTGAGAGGAGGAAGAGAAACGGTCTGAAGAGAAAAATGAAAAATGAAAATCAAACTCGATTTCTCGGCTTATCTAGGCTGTCAATATTGGTCCGATATCCGGATCCGTTTTCCGATTATTCGATATCCTATAGGATTTTATCCGTTGTATCGGATACTCGGATATCGGATATAATATGTTATGGATATTTCTTCCTTAACATATCGAATCGGAATTAGCTATATCCGTTTGTTTAGATATCCGATATGTTAAGGACGTAATTGTAATTTTTCCAAACCCTTATTTCCCTACTAATTGATGGCCGATTTTCTTTTTAATGTTCAAAGTTGATAAGTTTGGGATTCGATATCCGATAATATCGAGTATAATATCGGATATTATCGGATATTTAGGATAAATATCTCGATAAGTGTCAATTATGAAAATGTTTTACAAGGGTTTTTAAGCTTTTTTGGTATAACCAGGATATTATCTGGATATTTATCGGATATCCGATAGCTTAACCTATCGGTATCGATATTCGATTTTGATATCCTATAGGATATTATCGGATATCGGATATCCGATAATCCTTTAACCCGTTTGGATAACGGAATTCCTAATATCCGACGGATATTCTTCCATTGACACCCCTAGGCTTATCCATAGAATTCACGCATGTGAATGGCACACTCGTGGGAGGAAATATCCTCTCGTATAACTAATCGTGGGTGGAAATATAATGCTAGGCGTGTGAGTGGCACACGCACATACACAAGGTGTGACGACACAAGTGTGACCAAGCGTGCGAAAGTGGCACGCCTATAAAAAAATTCGTAACGGCTTAGCTCTGTTACGAATTTTTAAAAATTTAGTAACGGCTTACGCCTGTTACGAATTTTTTGTAACGGCCTTTTGTAACGGGAAATTTGTAACGGCTCATAAGCCGTTACGAATGCCTGTTACGATTCCAGGAATTTGGTGTAGTGATGGAGGCATGCAGAGTTAATTCCAGCATGTCATGCGAAATTTAAGATAGAGCCATGCAATATTTATTCCAAATAGTTTCATACATGAAACAATAATTTCAAATAGATTTCATGCGTAATTGAAGAGGGAGGCATAAATGAGCGAGTTAGTGCCATTTAAGTTATATTGAAATTGTGTATACAATGGTATAAATAGTGAGGAGCAGAAATGAAATAGGGGGTAGCCAATAGGAGGGAGAGAAAATGAGATTGTAATTCAAACATCAATAAAAAATTACTCCCCAAGGGGATTCACCCGTGGATATAGGTGTTTATGGGTGAAAATCGTTTCGCCGATTTCTAATTTGGTGGGTGAGTGAGAAACTAATTCAAACCCTAAACAAATGTCTTGCCACGTGAGCACTTTATAGGTTCGAGAGATCGATCAGACAAGTCGGCCTAAACCAAGAAATGGCCGTTCCAGACTTGCTTCGGTCACAAAGTGGAGGAGAAGGGTTGATTTGGGGAGGGAAGCAAAGAAAGGTGTTGAGGAGAGTAGTATCTCGACTTGTATCGTAAACCGGAAGCTTAGGAATCTTGCAAGAGATGGAAGCTTTTGAGAGAGCTTGCAAAGTTGCCTTCCGAGAGTGTAAGTGTAGTATATTTCTCCCGACCGAGACACGTTATCCGGTGGAAATAGTAAGACCTATTTATACAAGTCGAGATTGAAACGCACTGGCCTCATGAAGGAAGAGAGTAAAGGGTGAAATAATGGGAGGAGGTGGTAACCGCATGGTTTAATGGAGAAACGTTTTTCACCATTATTTCCTCTTTTATTTGACCGCTTTATTCCTTTTCACGCTTTCTTAATGTGAGCGTAAGTGTACGCCCGCATCTTTGTGGACCGCCAAACCAAAACCCTAAAGAAGCATCCCCGTTTGTGTCGATGTCTCGAGTGTTGGTTGCATCTTGAGTGCAAGTGGCGCCGCTAGTGGCGCGTGTGGCATGTGCCAATGGCATGTGCGGAATGCCTTGGTGGTAAGTTGCACGGTTTGCAAAGTTAGGGTTACCGGCGTGTGTGTTTGGCATGTGCCAATGGCATGTGTGGAATGCCTTGGTGGTAGGTTGCACGGTTTTTGCAAGTTAGGCTACCACTGCGTGTGTTTGGCATGTGCCAATGGCATGTGCGGGAATGCCTTGGTGGTAGGTTGCATGGTTTGCAAGTTAGGCTACCCGGCGTGTGTGTTTGGCATGTGCCAATGGCACGTGCGGCCATATTGACCTAGTTGCAAGTCTTGCAAACCTAGGGCGCTATGTTGGCGTGGGCCAAAGGCATAGCGGCTTGGAAATATGGCTTGCGGCGCACGTGTTGGCATGTGCCAATGGCACGTGCGGCCATGTTGACCTAGTTGCAAGTCTTGTAAGCCTAGGGCGCTATGTTTGGCGTGGGCCAAAGGCATAGCGGCTTAGAAATATGGCTTGCGGCACGTGTTGGCATGTGCCAATGGCACGTGCGGCCATGTTGACCTAGTTGCAAGTCTTGCAAACCTAGGGCGCTATGTTTGGCGCGGGCCCAAGGCATAGCGGCTTAGAAATATGGCTTGCGGCACGTGGTGGCATGTGCCAATGGCACGTGCGGCCATGTTGACCTAGTTGCAAGTCTTGCAAACCTAGGGCGCTATGTTTGGCGTGGGCCCAAGGCATATCGGCTTAGAAATATGGCTTGCGCACGTGTTGGCATGAGCCAATGACACGTGCGGCCATGTTGATCACCGCAAGTCTTGCAAACCTAGGGCGCTATGTTGGGCATGGGCCAAAGTCATAGCGACTTGGAAATATGGCTTGCGACACGTTTTGGCATGTGCCAATGGCACGTGCGGCCATGTTGACCTAGTTGCAAGTCTTGCAAACCTAGAGCGCTATGTTTGGCGTGGGCCCAAGGCATAGCGGCTTAGAAATATGGCATGCGGCACGTGGTGGCATGTGCCAATGGCACGTGCGCCATGTTGACCTAGTTGCAAGTCTTGCAAACCTAGGGCGCTATGTTTGGCGTGGCCCAAGGCATAGCGGATAGAAATATGGCTTGCGGCACGTGTTGGCATGTTCCAATGGCACGTGCGGCCATGTTGACCTAGCTGGAAGTCTTGCAAACCTAGGGCGCTATTTTGGGCGTGGGCCAAAGTCATAGCGACTTGGAAATATGGCTTGCGACACGTTTTGGCATGTGCCAATGGCACGTGCGGCCATGTTGACCTAGTTGCAAGTCTTGCAAACCTAGGGCGCGATGTTTGGGCGTGGACCAAAGGCATAGCCGCTTGGAAATATGGCTTGCGACACGTTTTGGCATGTGCCAATGGCACGTGCGCCATGTTGACCTAGTTGCAAGTCTTGCAAACCTAGGGCGCGATGTTTGGGCGTGGGCCAAAGTCATAGCGACTTGGAAATATGGCTTGCGATACGTTTTGGCATGTGCCAATGGCACGTGCGGCCATGTTGACCTAGTTGCAAGTCTTGCAAACCTAGGGCGCTATGTTTGGCGTGGGCCAAAGGCATAGCGACTTGGAAATATGGCTTGCGACACGTTTTGGCATGTGCCAATGGCACGTGCGGCCATGTTGACCTAGTTGCAAGTCTTGCAAACCTAGGGCGCTATGTTTGGCGTGGGCCAAAGGCATAGCGGCTTGGAAATATGGCTTGCGGCACGTGGTGGCATGTGCCAATGGCACGTGCGGCCATGTTGACCTAGTTGCAAGTCTTGCAAACCTAGTGGCGCTATGTTTGGCGTGGGCCAAAGGCATAGCGGCTTTGAATTTGGCGTTGTTGCCATGGTGCGCAGGGTGCGGCTTGGTTTGGCATGGTTGCCATGGTGCGCAGAGTGCGGCTTGGTTTGGCATGGTTGCCATGGTGCGCAGAGTGCGGCTTGGTTTGGCATGGTTGGCATGGTGCGCAGAGTGCGCTTGGTTTGGCATGGCTGCCATGGGCGGGCGAGTGCGACTTGGTTTGGCATGGTGCCATGGTGCGCAGAGTGCGCTTGGTTTGGCATGGTTGCCATGGTGCGCAGAGTTTTTTTGGTTTGGCATGGTCTGCCATGGTGCGCGAGTGCGCTTGGTTTGGCATGGCTGCCATGGTGCGCAATATGCGGCTTGTTTTGGCATGGTTGCCATGGTGCAGCGCAGAGTGCGGCTTGGTTAGGCATGGTTGCCATGGTGCGCGAAAGATGCGCTTGGTTTGGCATGGTTGCCATGGTGCGCAGATGCGGCTTGGTTTGGCATTGTTGCCATGGTGCGCAGAGTGCGCTTGGTTTGGCATGGTTGCCATGGTGCGCAGAGTGCGGCTTGGTTTGGCATGGTCGGCCTTGGTGCGCAGAGTGCGGCTTGGTTTGGCATGGTGCCATGGTGCGAGAGTGCGGCTTGGTTTGGCATGGTTGCCATGGCGCGCAGAGCGCTTGGTTTGGCATGGTTGCCATGGTGCGCAGAGTGCGGCTTGGTTTGGCATGGTCGCCATGGTCTTGCGCAAAGATGCCGATTTTTGGTTTTGAAATTAGGTTCCGTGTTGAAAACCCTAACTGGTATTTTGAAGAAATACCCCTATTAATTATTTACACCTGAGTTAAATGCTCTTAGTTAATGTGTTGCGGGTAAGACTAGGTCATGGGGTTTTACGATTTTACCCCTTGTCTAAAAACCACCATCAATAGTAGGCAACCGCGCCGAACCACGTAAAACCTGTGTCAATTTCTTTTATCTTCAATTCATCTCCTAACCCTAAAAAACACACCAAATCTTCCATTCATCGTGTTTCGTTCCCAAGAGTAATTTTGGATACAAACATTGGCGCCGACTAAGGGTAAATATGAGAAAAAAAATCGTGTTTTCCCGTTGAGAAAAGTTGTTCAAAATGCTTCAAAATCGTTTCCGTGAAAAAGTTGTTTGAACGTCGTGAAAATCACCATTGCGATCCAGCTTGATCGAATCGCCGCAGCCCATGTTTGTCGTCCACCGATCGCAGTCGCCGACCAAGTTAATCCGCGATTCGCAGTCCGCTTGATCGCAATCGCTGCAAAATTCACCTTCATAGTCGAGGTCACCAATTTGACTCATTGGAAAGATCGCTAAGACGCCAGGATGTTCGATCTGCACCATATTCAAGTCCAAAGTTGAAAAAAAAATTGCTTCTCAAATAATGCAGTGTCCACATGTTCGAGTTTGTAGTTCGTCAAAAACACTACTGTCATGATCGCACGGTTGTCAAGTTGCCTACATCTCTAGGTGCTTGAATACCCAAGAGAAAACCTCCATAAAAGCATCTCGAGAAATACCTTAAAAGGCCACAAAATTGCAAAAAAACCATGGTGAAAGGCCCATGAGAAACAACAACTGATTCTAGAAGAAAGCCAACAAGCTTAAAATAAGTTACACCACTGTTGCAAGATAGAAAAGACAACGATTTTCAAAACTTGTCACAAAAGGTCCGAAGGCAAAGACCACATTTCGGAGAAAGCGTCGCGGAATGTTTCAAAAAAAAAAACGGCGGCCCAAGCCGGCGGCCAAACTGATGGTTAGATCTGTTAATACCAAACCCGGCGGACCATGGTTTTATTTTTGGTAAGACATTTAGAAGTAAACCAAAGCTCCCCTTATCCAAACATTTATGTTAATACCAAATTGCCTTTTATATTAATTTAATTATTTAATTTTTTAATTTACTTTTAACCGAACTATATCCCGTTTTAGTTCTGATTTAGCTCACAATTTTTCTCCAAACCGAACTTTTTTGTTAAAAAAAAAAAAATTGGAAAAAAAAAATTAAACAAATTTTTTTATAAATATTCTTGTTTTAAAAAAGTTAAAAAATAAATAAAAATATGTTTTTTATTTAATTAAAGGGTAACTTCGTCATTTTATAACTTTAGGACAGCCCTTATAACTGTAGTGTGGATGGGCTAAGTAAACCATGGTCCCCAAAAAAAACCATGGTCCCCGGAAAACGGTTCTTTATAAGTGCGCCAGGCCTCTCCATCCATTCTGCTTCAAGTAAACCATGGTCCCCGGAAACGGTTCTTTATAAGTGCGTCGAGCCTCTCCATCCATTGATGGTTGGTCTTTGCTTCAATCACAACCCTATAGTCATTGGTTTTACACGCAACCGCCTCAATCCACTTAGAGACATAGTCTACAAATGACAAGGATGTATAAGTTACCAAAAGAATTAGAAACGGACCCATAAAGTCAATACCCCACACATCAAAGACCTCAAAAATTAAAATAGGGTTCAAGGGCATCATGTTCCTACGGGAAATGGTTCCTAATTTCTGGCAACGTTCACAAGTAACACAGAACTTGTGGGAGTCTTTAAACAACGAAGGCCAATAGAATCCACACCGCAATATCTTAGCAGCTAGTTTTCTTAGCACTAAAGTGACCCCCACAAGCATGGTCATGACAAAAGGAAATAACACCGGACCGGTCACTCGTGTATACATCTCCTAATAACTGTCCGGACAATAATTAAACAAATAAGGATCATCCCAAAAGAAGTGCTTAACCTCTGAAAAAAACCTAGAACGGTCTTGTTTACCCCAATGTTGGGGCATTCGACCAGTAACAAGATAGTTCACTATATTCGCATACCACAAGCTAACATTCAATATATCCTGCTCCGTCCATTCAATTAGGTACCGTGGTGGTGGTGGTGCAAGAAAATAGTTGACATCATCGCATCGCCAACATAAATTTTCAAAGCTAGTAGTGGTGGTGGTGGTGCCATGGGCACCATCAAACATCTATTGGGATCAGTTCATGGGCATTTTAGTAAATCACACATTTTCCTATGAATCTACAAAACCCTATCATTTCATGGCAGAATTTATCCAAGAGAGTGAGAGTAAGAGACCAGTGGTGTGAGTGAGGAGGCGCGGTGTTGAACGGAAAACCCGAGCACGGAGTACTACGATTAGGATTTGCCGTTTCCAAAATCGATGGGGAGTTGTGATGAAAGCAGTGTTGATCTTGGAGATTAAATAAAAGATGGTTGAAATTGGCGGTCATAATGACTTCTCCTCTCAAATGTAAATTGTTCTTCTCCTCTAACTCAAGATATGGGTGCTCTAACATAGTCTCTGGTTGCTTTCAATTTCTAAAATAATGCTGTAATTTGATATTGTGGGAATTATATAAATGACCCTCCTTTTTAAGGGCTTCACAACTACCCTTATCATACAATAAAAATACCCCTATCCATTTCTAAGCCCATCAGGGGTCCATTAAGATTTTTATCTATTCCAAATTTGCCCTTCTATCCATCTCAAAACAGATCCTATTCTTCTTCTTCTTCTTCTTCTTCTTCATTTCTTCCACCACCACCAGCATCTCTACCGTCACCACAAACAACACCAAAACCAACACCAGTGCCACAACCACCATCACCATCTCCATCGACACCATCATCATCTTCTTCTTCTTCTTCTTCACAATCCACGAAAATCGATTCACTGGTATCCAATCAACAAAAATCTATTCTGGTGGTGTGTAAATTATCTTTCATCAATCGCCACCACCACTGCTATCACCACCGTTTCAAAGATGAAATCGATAAGAACAAGGAAAATCTACCCGAAGAATCCATTCTAGTTTTAGATCTGGAAACTAGTTTACATTTCTTGTGATTTTGATATCGATTCAACCAGTCTCAATCTAATATTCGATAATATCTATCTGATTTTGTTTTTCAAATCTTCAAGGTGATGATTTGTGTTGGTTTCCTTTCAATTTTTTATTTGATTTGTTTTTGATAATTATTTTGCTTGTTAGTGATTTTATTATATTCTGAAAATTCATCTTTGATTTGGTTTTGGTAATGATTTTGCTTGTTATTGGAATTGATCATTAGGGTTATACTTGAATTTTCTGATTGCAGTGATCTAGAGAGGGTTCTGAAGTTGCGAATGAGATGGTTTGTGGAGAATGGAAGTATAGGGCTCGGTGGTGCTAAAGAAGTAGCCGAGATGGTGAGGAGTTAGACCCGGTGGTGGATTAATGAATGACTTAATGGTGCTAATGGATTCTCGTGTTGTGTCGAATGGCTCGAGGTGAAGCTTGAACCGGTAAATTTTCATTTCCTTGAATATTTTTTCTATCGATATTTCTTTTGAATCCTTTCGAAAAAACATAAACTCCAACTTATGTTTCTAGAATATGAACAACCACCAAAATATTAATGTTAATTGTGGATTCAGAATTGCAGTCCACTTTATGGACTGAGAGTTTTGCAAGGGTGGGCTCAGTATCAAGTATGGTAATGATTCAAGTAAAGGCATTTGTCTGCGATTGTAACATATTAAGTGCTTGTACTGGAAGGGATGGGCGTCTAAAACTATAAAAACAGAGAGTTTGAGATTCTTATTGGTACCTCTTCTTTTTGACTTATTGGTACATATTGTATTCTCTGTGATTCTTGTTGTAAGTCCATATTTTTAAGTTGAAAAATGGTTTTTGCCCTTGAAGCTATAATAGTGAGTCCACTCCTCCACTCATGTTTACTTGTATACTAATAGTTACATTAGATGAACCTATAGTGTAATGGTATCACAACTGACTCTAGTCAGAAGATGCGTGTTCGATTCACGTTAGGTTCACTACTTATAGAACAAGGGGTTCTTGTTTCATCTAGGTGGGTAATTCGGCAGCTTTGAATTTGTTGCATTGCAACAAAGGGAGTTTAGAGTTGGACTTGCACTATTACTGGCTTGTTAATATTTTGTGTAGGTTCGTCATTTTTTGTTGTGGTCATGCTTGTTTATGGCCTCCTCTCCGTGGTTTGAAGTTTAACTTTACATTACTATATCTTCATAGTATATGCTTATGGTTAAGGAAAATGAGATTCAACTTTACATTACTTTGGTCTTAATTTTTTCGTAATTAATCATTTTTATTATTGCAGATTAATACCCTGTTGGAACCTATTGGTAAAACCTTGGACAAAGATGAATCGAGAAGAGGAAAATGAAAATGAAATTCAACTTCTCAAGAAGGTGACTGATATTAGCTCTCATATGTGTGTATCAATAATAGAAATTGACCTTAGTTTAGGGAGTCAACAACCAATGTTTCTGTATCAACAATAGACAAATGGTATCAACAACCAAGGTTTGTGTATCAACAATAGAAAAATGGTATCAACAATAGAATTTGATCTTAGTGTTAGGAGTCAACAACAAATGTTTGTGTATCAACAATAGAAATCGACCTTAGTTTAGGGAGTCAACAACCAAGGCTTGTGTATCAACAACCAAGATTTGTGTATCAACAATAAAAACGGTATCAACAACCAAATTTGACAAATATTTTTGAACTTTTGATTTTATGGATCAACAAATATTTTCAGTTGTTGACGCCTAATATTAATGGCGGCGGCGGCGACGGTGGCGGCGGAGGCGGCGGCGGCGGCGGTGGTGGTGGTGGCGGCAACAACAATGGTGGTGGTGGTTGCGGCAACAACAGTGGTGGTGGTGGTGGAGTGGCGGTGGTGGTGGCGACGGCAACAACAGTGGTGGTGGTGGTGGCGGAGTGGCGGCGGCAACAACGGTGGTGGTGGCGTGCGGTCTGTGATTGGTGGTGGTGAAATGAAATAATAGAAAATTCTATTTTTTAATGGATAAGATTGTTAAATGGAAAATAATATTTTAAGTGAGGGTATTAAGGTAATCTATATTTTAATGGATAAGGTATTTAAATGATAGGGGTATTTATATTGTTGTATAAGGGTATTTGTGTTGGGCCTCTATAATAGGGGCATTTAATAAATTTACCCTTTGATATTTGACTTACCTTTACTATTGAGATCTTGTAGATCTGTAAAAAAATTATGATTTTTCAATTGTCAGTTGTAATCATGTAATTTTTGTTGAATGAAAGATGTTTTAATCGAACCCTTGGAGTTTATGAACTGATAATCTGTTACAATATTGCATAATTACTTTGGTGCTTGATAGAAACTCCGATTAAAACAAGCCACCATGAGACGACAATGCTCTCTGTGCTTTAACTCTCTGGTCACTGAAATTAGCATGAAAATGGAAACGTCACCTGTGTTTCACTATCCGATCATTCATCAGAGCAATTTTTTACAATTTTGTAGAAGGTACGGATTCAAACTCAATTCAGATCGATAGCTGTGTTTGCTAGTTGTTGGCATTAGATAGAGACTTAGATACAATTTTGGGCAAATCCATGCCAAACACCATACAGCTCCATAAAAATTGGATGAAATTGCCAAAAAAATCATAATTCGGACTTTGTCATAATTTGCCCCAAAACTTCAATTTTTCTATAATTCAACTGCAGTGGCAACATACTAACATTACCGGTTATTTCAAATTATTCGAGAAAACTCCTATTATTCCTTCAGCACTCCTTAATTAAGACTCTTTAACACTGTCGAAAGAAGTTTCGATACTAGTCAGAGTTTTCTCGTTTATAAGTTGAAAAGTTACAATCATCATCATTAGTTCCTTGCCCTTGCATTGGAAAATTTGGAACTCCTGTGTGTTCTACGCCTTCGAGCTGAAATAGATTCGATGCAATCTATATATGTTGGAGAAGCAGCACTTTCAATATTTTCTTAGCATAAGCATTCGAGTCTTGTGCTGTCAAAGCAGTAGTTAGCATCTTAATTACAACGTCATTCAAATGACAAAAGTTAATGACAACTCCTCATCTCTAGAAACCGCAAGGGAGACTAGAATCTAGAACGCTAAACACTAAGTTGGGCAGCATTCTCGAGCTGGAGCCTCTGACTAGTTATGCTCATTCTCGAAATAGATTTATATCCATTCAATGCAATACCATATGTACCTGTACCTCTACAAATTGTGCTGCTGACCTGTTGGTTAGCTATCTGCCTATGGCTTCTTATATTGAGTACGAGCCTAGCTCTTTTGCTGAGGACCTTGTTTTTCACGATAAATCCCATAAGCTGTACCCTAGGATTAAGGTTTCTGTTTAGTTGCTTGTGTTCTTTTTTTTCTTGTGTTTTTTTTTTTTTTTTCTCTCGTTTGCTTTCGTCTTAATTTGAGTAGTACTTATTTCTGGTTTCCAGGTCTGCTACGACAGATTCAAATAGGAACCCATGAAGGCTTAGTAGACAATTTGTAATCCTTTTTCTAATTGATTTAATCTTTCGTATTAAAAATAAAAATAAAAGTGGTGATTTTGAAGTTAACTTGGTCGAGTGCCTAGTGACGATTTGTCCCTTCTAAATGTATGTGAAAATGACATACAAATTACCGATGACAGGATAACCAACGCCTAAATTTAAAGGACAAAGCAATTGATATAATACCAAGTAAAGAACATCTTTTTTTTCTTTTTTTTCTTTTTTTGCGAGAATAATAGCATTAGATAAAGTTCTTCAGGAAATAAAAATAAATAAATAGAACGGTTTTTTGACAACTTGAAATGACCAGTCTGGATCCACTTGATGCAAAAGCACACCTTACAGCAAAAGACTTGATAATGTATTCGTATTAGAGCTTTCTTAAGATTTAAATTGAAACACCGAACTTCTCTGCGACGTCGGTCATCAATAGACTCTTGTTCTTTATGATCTGCCCATCTTTAATCACCCATACATCAAGTAAACCTCCTTTTTCACATATCCTCTTGCACCTTCAAGAACTGCTTCTTTAGCCAAATCTACGGCCTCCTTTTCACTCATGCCAATATCATGTCTCTCCAAAATAATTTCAGCAAAAGGTCGACCAGGACCTGTGGCTTTGTTCAACTTCACGTTGTTGACAAACATGTCATTACTGTACCAAATACGCGGTGCGCCCTCCTTTTTCATACTATCCCAGCCAGCGACTATCATCTCATGTTGCAGTGGTTCCATGAGCTTTGCATAATGTTTACGCAAGTAGTTAGCTGACTCCTTGACGGTGTCTAAAGGCTCTTCCGTTTTTTCTGCCATTACCAACCTATCAAGAGTTGCATCCCGAATCAAGCGGAGATTTTCGCCACTAGATCCTGTTAGTATAGAAGCTCGAGTAGATCCCAACATTCCTAGGTTCATGGGAACCTCATTCTCTTCACCAGAGAATCCATAAAAAACAGTATCGTTATCAACCGTTCCTCTGCGATGAGCAGCTATAACCGCTCCACCTTTAAAGTGCAAAGCTACGGCTGCAGTGCCGGTAGTCAGCACCTCGTTATCTTCCTTGCTCATATTTCTGAATCGGAGAGAGATGTTTTCTTTCTCTTTTCTTGTCGCCCAAACCCTAAATTCCCAAATAAACCCTATATTTATATGGTGGCTGGGGAACATTGAAGAACAAAAGAGATGCATCGTTAGATGAAAGAATTCACATCTCGAAGAAATAATTAACCAACGGATAAGATGTAGTTTCTACGAACAAATTTTGGAAGCTGTACTGATCGCTTTGGCTGTTGCTTACTTTTAAACCAAACGCTTGGTTCCAGAATAGTCCCACATAGGACAATAGGATTCCAACGATTTTGTTTATATGAGATCAGAATGGCACTACTAATCACCAATCAGTGATGGTTTGGATGCCCACCAATAGTCCTACATGGGCTATCAACCACCAACCTTGCATTGATATAAGCAACCCTGGCCTCTCCAGCCATTGCTGATCTGATTTTTTGCCAACCAACCAAATTTGCTATCAGCCGAAGCTGAATTGGTTTTTTATTTTTGCTATTCCGTTTGCAATTGATAAAGTATCAGATCCCAACCATGCTAATTTTCTTCTTGTTCTCTTTCATTATTTTTGATGGCTTCTACATTCTTAGCTGATTGTTATTTGTTTGAGATTAGTTTTTCATAAGAAAGCAAAACAGATTATACATTAAGAAGTAACCAAGTCCGAAGACTCCTGACATGTAATGATCAAAAAAAAAGTCCGAAGACTCCTAACTACATCTCTTCTAGATCTGCAATATCACATCCACGTTTGTTCTTAAGACCTATAGTCTATAACTACGGTACTTATACCCTTGTGGAATTTTGAGATTTGTAGCCATTTTCCAACCTAAATATCCCTTATTGAATAGCTAATTAGTATTGTCTTGTGTGGTACGGAATGTTGGGATCACAATGGGTTCAAATTGACTTAGACAATCTGTAATCCCTTCTTCTATTTAAATTCATCTTTCGTACTAAAAGGAACATAAAACTAGTGATTTTTAAGTTTATATTGTCGCGTTCATTGCACTGCCCTTTCTGCAATATATTAGCGAGGACCAAATTAATAAGAGCCCATATTAAGAACGGAAATATAACAGGAGTGGATAGGGATTTGTTTCTTAATATCAAATGTAAGCACCAAATGTATATGCCTCCGTTTATTTGGACTTCAACCAAATAAATAACGGTGTCGCAACAAGAGTTTGGTTTATTGATAGTACTTGATCGTCAGTTAGGTTTTACTAATCAGTATTCAACTAGTATAGATTAAATACTACCTCTGTTGTTTCTGGAAAAGTGTTATTTTCACTTTTCATTTTAGCCTAAAACTAGACCAAATTGAAAAAGTGAAAGTAACATTTTTCCAGAAACCGGATGGATTATATTTTTTGGTTCATGTACTAACCTGCAAGAGATATGGAAAAAGGAAAGTATTGAACTGATAATCCAAATACTAATTCACTATGTGATTTCGAGAAAAGAGAATAATCACCCAAATGAACATAATTGAAGGATTAAACAGTCGCCGTTAGGCACACAAAATTCAGTTTTCCTCCGTCCTTATTTAAACTAGTACGACCGTTGCCACGGTGGGAGGGCCGACCAAAGAAGAATATGAAGATGGAGTTTGTCCACGACTACTTTCGTCCCGTTTCAGAAAAGGTAATACTTTCACCTCGTTTTAGAAAAAGTGACATTTTCGGGCCACGTTTGAAAAAGTGATACTTTCTCCCCGCTTTGGAAAAATCGATATTTTCACCCCATTTCGGAAAAAGTGATACTTTCGCCCCGTTTCGGAAAAAGTGATTCTTTCGCCCCGTTTCAGAAAAAGTGATACTTTCTCCCCGTTTTGAAAAAGTGATACTTTCGCCCCATTTCAGAAAAATTGATACTTTTTTGGTTTTTCGGCCCTAACCATTTCCAATCTTTTTGTGGTGATTGATCACTTAGATTTTACAAAAAAGTGGCCATATAAAGGACTAAAAGGGAGGGACATTTTTGGTTTTTCGGCCCTAACCATTTCCAATCTTTTTGTGGTAATTGATCACTTACAGGGTGTTAGTCCTCAAGGGAGTTGGGGGAGTTCGGTGTAGTTGGGTTTTTTCCCGTTAGTCGTGGGGGAGTTCGAAGGAGTCTCTTAAAATCCCTGTTAGTCGTGGGAGAGTTCGGAAGAGTTTCCCAAACTCCCTAGAAAACACCCGTTAGTCGTGGGAGAGTTTGAAAAAAACCCTTGAACTCCTTGTTAGTGGTAAACCCTAGAATGCTAGGGAGTTGGTTGTTTTGGGGTGTTCTAGAGAGTTGATAGTGTATTTTTGCCTGTACACAAATCTCTCAAAAGAGTAGAGATTTGGGAGGGAATTTGGTTGGAGAAAAACAAAGGAGAAACCCCATGTATGCTTTTTCATCTTTTTTCTTTCTTTTTTGATCGCCATGATTTGATGGCTATTTCTTTTTACTTTTGATTGTGATTACCGTTATATGGAGATATGTGTACATGGTGTATCGGTGCAGTTCTATTATGAATTAATCTTCTGATTTTTTTTTTCCCACGACTGTTAGGAAAAGTCTGCCAGTATCAATTTTGATAGGATATGGGTTTTATATGTACTGGCAGTAGTGATTGTTTTGTTTAGAGGTGATTTTGACTTGGGTGATTTTGATTGTTTTGTTTATATGTAATGGCAGTAATGTATGTTTCCGTTTGTTGCGTGTGACGATGTGCTTAGCTACACCATGAAAATTTCTTATGCACATACAAGTGATCTAGTTTTGGAGTATGTGGCTTGAGAGTTTGAATGATTAGTTTACTAGTTACAACAATTACCGATTTTGTACTATGTGAGATGAGTCTGTCAAGAATTAACAAAGGCCAAAATTGTTAGTACGAATACCGTTCCCAGTTCAAGGTTAGTACTAACCAAAATTGTTAAGAATTACACCCTCATATTTAGCCTAGAACCACTTCATTGCATCCTCCGTTGTAACTCTATGCTCAATTCAAATTCTAGCCTTGCATCTCAATGCGAAGAAACCGAAATGGGTATGTAGCGTCTCCATGTAAGCAAATTGATCTGCAATACACAAAATCACATGCAATACCATTTGCATTGATGGGAACTGCCTTTCCAAAGGCTACAAAACTAATCGCAATATTGTCCGCAACAGCCTGTGCTTCAAAAATGACTACAAAACTGTCTGCCAAACCACCGCATATTGTCTCGCTAGGTAACTAGACAAGAAAAACCGACTACGAGCCGACGCAATGAGCTACATCAGCAGCAACTCCAAGTTCCAACAGCCGCACTCCTGAGCAAAAGACAGATCCCATTATGCAAGTAGCTTGTAATTTATTGAGAAAGGATATATCCAGTCATATTAGTGCTTTTAGCGAGGTCGTATTATGCGAGCAACTTGTAGTTTATTGAGGTGGACGATTATTTCAAGCTAGGCACCTTCGTTTAAGCTTACTAATGCTCAATAGCTCACGGCTTTTATATTCTGTGCACATTTTTAGAAGAAAGCATATTTAACTAGTTTACCTTGAATACACTACTGCTTAATAGATTTGATGACCATTTTCAAGTTGGTATATAAGACCTATAGATTAATTGTTAGCAAAAGTGAGACACATCTGTTTTCCTGGGGGTTGCCAATTGGGCTTTAGGTTTACCAAAGAGAACCAACGGAATGGAACTTCGGGTGCCTGGTGGCCATAATTAGTGCACAGTGCTAAGTTCTGGGATCAAGCTTTAAGTTTACCTCCTATGCACAAATAGATGTCTTTTTATCAGTTAAAGTGGACTTAAAATGTGGTTCTGAAACGCAAATAAGAAAATGGATTCTATAACTTTGAATTTCCATGAATCGGTTCACAACCATCTGATATTCTATCAGTTGTTGTCGGTTCATATATAGTTGCATTAGTATATTAGTACTGGCTGTTTATTTTTATATATGAATTGGTTACTTAGGCAATTGTGGTAAAGTTTACCGAATCTGCGTGGAATTCAAATAGTTGCATTAGTATATAAGTACTGGCTGTTTATTTTTATATAATGAATTGGTTACTTAGGCAATTGTGGTAAATTTTACTGAACTGCAAGGAATTATTATGCTTTTTCTTGATTTTGTTTTATGCCCTGAACCGGACACTCAGACTCATGGCTACAACAAAACTCCATCTTTTTTGTGATTATCTAGTTGAAAACCCATGTGTGTCACTTTACTAGCTTAGTTCTTTGATTTAAAAGGCATTGTTCAACTTGCATCCACTTATAAATTTAATCTAACGTGAAGTTTTTGATTTTTGGTTAAGTTAGGGAATGAACTCTCTCAAACTCCCCCAAACTCCTCCAAACTCTCTCTAATAGACTCTCTCAAACTCCCTATACTCCCCCAAACTCCATGAACTCAAAAACACCAAACTCTCTCAAACTCCCTATACTCTCTCAAACTCTCTCAAAATCCCCAAGATTTAAAATACACTCAACTCCCCCCAACTCACTCGAGGACTAACCCGATTTTACAAAAAAGTGGTCATATAAAGGACCTCCCTCGCTTTGCTAAGTCGGCCCAATAAGCTTCAGACAGTAACTTAGCACGCCATTTGGAAACTTTAGCTTAATTATAAATAGTTTGCAGATTAACAAAAATGATAATAAGGAAGCCTAATTCTACCACCTCCTTGAGAAGATCGATGTGCCATGTTTGAGATGTTGACGCAGCTTTTGTACATGCATCGCCGAGTTCACAAAATTCAAATT
Source organism: Papaver armeniacum (assembly GCA_023531295.1). Lineage (NCBI taxonomy): Eukaryota > Viridiplantae > Streptophyta > Magnoliopsida > Ranunculales > Papaveraceae > Papaver > Papaver armeniacum. The sequence goes on from JAJJWW010012080.1 coordinate 34,533, forward strand.
GTAACTACCCGGCCTTCTTACGGGGCTCCAATCAATATATATCCGCTTAATTTAGTCCAACAGCACAAAACCCTAGAATCTAAGTATATATGTCATACTAAACCCTAGAATCTTAAGTATATTTGAGAGACAAGGTGTAGAAGAAACACTAGGAACCGAAGCTCACCACGGGGTTTGGCCGGTTTCCAAGATCGATCAAATGGATGGTTATGATGAAAGTAGTTTTGGTGTTATATTGGAAGTTTTACACATACCCTTGTGGAGATCAAAGAGGAGACAACTTCCAAATAATTGTCATAATGACTTCTCTCTCAAATATAAGTGTTGTTCCCTTATCAAATCTCTATAGATGTAGTAGTACCCAGTCTGAAATGGCTTGCTGAGGTAAGATTTATAAAATAATGGTGTTGTTTGATATTTTTTCATTCTCATAGATCACAACTATATTATTGATTTTGGTTTTCCATCTTGTAGTGTGTACAACTGCTAATGTACAGGCTCGCAAGATTTGAGAGTGAAAGAGAATGACTATGGTAGTGCTGCGGTGTGGTGCTGCTGCCAATATTGATTGTTATTTGTTACATTTTAATTTGTAAGAGTTGCATTGAGTATGAATGAGTAAACTGGGACTGGTTTACATTGACTTTTAGTTCTTAATTTAAGATTGATTGTCAAAAATATCTTCAACCGTCTCTCCCTTGCTACATAAACTCACTCGCTTGTTAGATCCGAAGATCTCTCTCAAAATTCATTCTCAGATAATGGATGATTCTTGTTCAAGAATATGTTTACTCATCAAGATGAAACGCGTGCCCCGTTGTTCTTGGGCGATTTTGTTGTTGTTTTTTATGTAGCCGTATTTCCATGATTGAATTTGGTTGTTGTTGCTGTTGAACTCTTAATTTTTATAGTTGTTAGTACTTGTCTGTTGTTGTTGCTTGAAAATTAAGCTCATAATTTACTTATTTTATGCAGCCAAATGTTCAATTCTATCTCAATTCTTCGTATTAACAGATGAGAAATTGTGACTCTCCTTTACCTTTGAAGTGAATGAGGTGAATTAAGTCTTTCTTACTCGAGATCTTCGATTTAATTTTACATACATAAAGGTTACTGATCTGAAGATTTAACTTTGTAAATTAAATACCGGATCAACAGAGGTGCTCTTTATTTTTCTGTTGATTTATTTGTTTGTTCTTTTTATTAGTGTGATTAATTCACTGTTTAATCTAAAGGTAAAAGCAGACTAATTTTGATTAACATATCATAGCAGACTAATCAACATACAACCTTTCTCAAATTACGCATATCAGAATCCAAACTAAATAACCAAAACCAATTTTCAAAATAAATAAATAAATTCAGCCAACAATAGGGAAATACCGATCCCCCCTCTTTTTTTTACAACTTAATCTTAATCTCTAAGATCTACAGGCAATAATCAGCATCCCAATTAATTACACTAAAAACCCTTAGAACAAAAAGAACTTAGAAAAGTGAAGGGTTTACCTTGCTACTTATTGATCCGGTAATTAATTTACAAATATGAATCTTCCTGATTGCAATGTTTCTGTATAATACAAATGAAGATCCCAATATAAACTAGAGTTTTGAGAGGAAAAATCATTGTGTGAGTGAATCATCAACATTAACATCAACAAAACAAGGGTTTCATCTTCTTTCTCGTCTGGCAAGATCGGTGAGAAAAATGAAGGCGGCGGAATAGAGAGAGTTTAGGTCGTAGACGGCTGAATAGAGAGACATTTTATAGGGTCCCTTATTTTTTTAGGGTATGGGAGAAAGTTTGATGGATGATCTAATGGTTGAGAGTGGTGTTTGAGTAATGGATACTTAGGTAGATATTCTGGATATGGGTACAGACTTGTAGTGTTAGGCCCATATGTATTTGCATCTGTAGCCGTAGGTATCAACAAAATCATTTCATTTCTGGATGTCTTTGTATTGGTTTTATAATACACAGATTTGGGAGTCAATTGACAAGAGGGAACGACTCTCTTACTTATCCATATGTTATGACACCAACACCATATTATAAGTGTTTCCTTATTTAGAACTACCATATTTAGCTTTGCTTAGTTTCTCAGTTTTAAGTTGTTATTAAACTCTAGTTCTTTTCTTGTATACCAATGCTTTGAATCTATAAATAGCCTGGCCTTAAGTTGTTTTGAATATTAATCAATATAACAGTTCAGTTTATTTAATTTTACTTCTCAGAGATGGTGGCTAACCCCCAATTCAAAGGGTTTATCCGGTTCTTTTCTTCTTTATGTTAGAATACGATCCGGTGAAGACTATCTTCACAACTTTTTTCTCCTGTGAAGACTATCTTTACGGCTTTCTACAGTGTTAAAAGATCTAGAACCCTAACACCATATCTACCTTGCTCTTACTACTAAGTCAAGGGTAAGTATTGCATATTTACTAATATGCAACAAATGCATGTGCTGATGCGGTGTAGCAAAAAGCATGCACATTGAGGTGAAGTTCTTCCAAGTACTTGTCGGGTAGCCGAAGAAGTGCGCATTCAATAGGGATGCTACTTTGATTAGATGGTGATATCATAAATAGAGAAATCAAGGACATAATAGTCAAAACTCATCCACATCCTCATTCGTAAAAATATACAGAACTTTGGTATCGAAATTACAACAATAAAACCAATATAAAACCATGCCGGTGCAAGAATTACACTAACATAGACTTCAACTATGCAAGGAAATAGGTTTTTCTATAACCAAATACCAGTGTTAAGCTATGAGGGCGTCTGTGAATAGTCAGATTGACTAATTTCATGCTGTCAAGTGTGAAATGATCGTACATTTCATGTTAACCAGGTATGCATCTATCGGCATAGTGCAGTTTCTTGATGATTCATCGTCTTAACTTCCTCAAAATCAGTCGTATGCGCATATGACTCTAGAAAGATTTGAACATAATTTTCTTTCTTTGGATGTCCTAGTAAAAATAAAAAGACAATTAACCCACGCACAACATTGAAATTAAATTGTAAACCCTGTGATTAGTGATGTCATGATCCTTTACTATGTACACAGCATGGTAGTATCAAAAAACAAATCGTGGTCAATAAGCATATGGGGAATACTAAACAAAAGTAAAAAAAAGAATGGATGTGTAATCAATAAAGGGTGAAATATAATAATTAACCAAAAACATTAATCTTCTAGCACTTTTTTTTTTTTTTTTGATACTAAAGAAAATTTTATTAATTAAACTGCATTGCAGCAGTAATCATCCTTCAACAGCTTACTAATGACAGCTTAGTACTCTTATAGCACTTGCTCCTTTATCTCCTTACGGTCACTTGAAGAATCTGTTTCTGAAAAATTAGTGTTTTTGGATTAGTAGACCAAATGTTTCAATGAGAAAGTGTTTAAATTTTTTTTCTTTTTTTTGAAGAATGAAAGCGTTTTCATGTTCTACTGACATAGGGATACAAAACAAATATTTACTAGATGAAATTGTGACAACTAAAGTGTGCATGACATGGTAAAACATGGTCAAAAATGTCAGCGCATACAACAGCAATAAACATGCTGCCAAGGTAATCAACAAGCGCACCTCGACAATTCGAAAATTCAGAAAATGCTATCCAAAACTTGTCTACTGACCCACGAAGACCAGATATTCCATCTTAATCTTAAATTTACCACGAGACACAAAAGTTACCTTAGTGTCTTTATTTTCCTAAACCCTGTTGTAACCAAAAATTATCTCATTGACAACAAATAGTTACAGTGTCTTAGAACCCATAATGGATTTTCTGTTCCAAGTATCCTTTGACTGACCGTTAATGTATGTTGGTTCCCACAGCCATAACGATAAAGGCAGACCCCATGGCATGGCTCAAAACGAAGCATCAGCGAGATGTGTGGAGCCTAATTAGATGCACATTTTAGTCCATACAAGGTCACCTCGATATTGGTTTAAGTAATAGTTGATGGTTCATGCATGTCTCCATCCACTGCCTCGCCCGTCCCGCAACCTTAAACAGAGCAGACACAAAAGAAAGACCAATCTACATACACCATCGTGATCTTGATTACTGGTTTTCTTTTCTTCGGCAATCCAAAATTTACTATGTGGCTTAAGTTCTGCCCATGAACCTAAAATCCATCTCTGGAGATTTGGTTGCTGCTGTCAACTCGATCATCAGCAAATCATCTTAATTTGTTTATGAAACTGTGAGTAACTCTCTTGTTAGACGACTGACCTCGTTGTTTTGAAACTGTAATCATATTTATCCAAATTATTGGTTTTAGTATCTTGATTACAAACACATATCGACCACCAAATTGTTGTACATTATTGGTTTTACTCCCACTCCCAGTTTGTTGATTCATACTCAATGCAAACTTTCAAAGATTAAAATGTAACATATGACAATGAAGGAAAACAACAACTTGAGCTACTCTTACATATGAGATGAAGATAACGAGTAGAGGATTTACGACAAATGAAAAAAATATGTTCTTCATATACAAACTGAAAGGAGGATTTGTAATAACAAATAGAAAATTTACGACAAATACAAAAATCCAAGACTGAGATAAATTTACAAGGATCTTAATTTACTGCAAGTCTGCAACGCAATCGAAGGTTACAATCTCCATATCATAATTTATTGAAACTGAAGTAGAACTAAACATGGACCTGTACTCCAGCTGAAAAGAGAAACTAAGGGATCAAATCATAGTTTTTTGAGAGGAAAAATCATTGTGAGGGTAAGTTGACAGCTTGATGTTATTGCTTCCATCGATGGAACGTGAAGAAGATAAAAAATGAGGAGAAGATCCGTAAGATTCACCGCTGCTCTTTAGGGTTAGGGTTTGGAGATAGACGAACAAAGAAGAAAGAACTGAGATTTGAGGAAAACTATTTTCTTCTTATAAGGCTTAGAAAATACAAAAGCATCCTGGATATTTTTTAACCAAATCTGCAATCAGCAGCCGTATCATATTAGGAAAAATCATTGTGCTTCTGCTTCCACCAATGGAACATGAGGTTGCGGCCGCTCTTGCTGTTTAGGGTTAGGTTTCGAGACAGATGAAGAACGACTTAGAATTCTAACCCCTTCAGCATAGGGAAAAACTGTGATCGTTGATTTTTTTATGCTATTGGATTTAACGAACCATAATTAATTACTGACCCAAGTGTAATCTGACTGACCGTAAAGATAAAGGCAGACCATGGGAATGGCCTAAACTGAAGCAGACCGCAAGCAACTACCCGGGCGGATATAACTATCAGGGATTTTCAAACAAACCCCTTGAATACCTTGATGTGGGTGGGATCTAGGTCAAGTCCCAAACATGTTCAGCCGTTGGATTTGTATCTAAAACTTTCTTTTATATAATACCTAACCTAAAAGCACGATAAGTTACCCCTTGGAAAATATCTTCAACCGTCTCTCCCTTACTACATAAACTCACTCGCTTGTTAGATCTGAAGATCTCTGTCAAAATTCATTCTCAGATAATGGATGATTCTTGTTCAAGAATATGTTTATCTCTTACTGAAGATGAAACGCGTGCCCTGTTGTTCTTGCTGATTTTGTTGTTGTTTTTATTGCATCTTATGTAGCCGTATTTCCATGATTGAATTTGGTTGTTGTTGCTGTTCAACTCTTAATTTTTATAGTTGTTAGTACTTGTCTGTTGTTGTTGCTTGAAAATTAAGCTCATAATTTACTTATTTTATGCAGCCAAATGTTCAATTCTATCTCAATTCTTCGTATTAACAGATGAGAAATTGTGACTCTCCTTTACCTTTGAAGTGAATGAGGTGAATTAAGTCTTTCTTACTCTGAGATCTTCGACGAATTTTACATAGATAAAGGTTACTTATCTGAAGATTTAACTTTGTAAATTAAATACCGGATCAACAGAGGTGCTCTTTATTAGTGTGATTAATTCACTGTTTAATATAAAGGTAAAAGCAGACTAATTTTGATTAACATATCATAGCAGACTAATCAACATACAACCTTTCTCAAATTAAGCATATCAGAATCCAAACTAAATAAACCAAAACCAATTTTCAAAATAAATAAATAAATTCAGCCAACAATAGGGAAATACCGATCCCCCCTCTTTTTTTTACAACTTAATCTTAATCTCTAAGATCTACAGGCAATAATCAGCATCCCAATTAATTACACTAAAAACCCTTAGAACAAAACGAACTTAGAAAAGTGAAGGGTTTACCTTGCTACTTATTGATCCGGTAATTAATTTACAAATATGAATCTTCCTGATTGCAATGTTTCTGTATAATACAAATGAAGATCCCAATATAAACTAGAGTTTTGAGAGGAAAAATCATTGTGTGAGTGAATCAACAACATCAACCAAACAAGGGTTTCATCTTCTTTCTCGTCTGGCAATATCGGTGAGACATAAACATAATCTCAAACAATCATCCATTATCAGTGAAAGAACTTAGGCCTGACAGAGATTCCAACTGAGATTTAACAAGGAAAAATGAAGGCGGCGGAATAGAGAGAGTTTAGGTCGTAGACGGCTAAATAGAGAGACATTTTATAGGGTCCCTTATTTTTTAGGTATGGGGAGAAAGTTTGATGGATGATCTAATGGTTGAGAGTGGTGTTTGAGTAATGGATACTTAGGTAGATATTATGGATATGGGTACAGACTTGTAGTGTTAAGCCCATATGTATTTGATCTGTAGCCGTAGGTATCAACAAAATCAATTTATAAACTTGCTGATAAAATGTGTAACCCAGGTATTAGTTGGCCTTCTTTGCTGAATTTGGATGAGTGCATGGAGAAATTTGGGATCAGGTTGGAAGTTAGGGTCGAAAATGGCAACAAAATTCCAGTCAGGTTGTAGTTATCTTTCAATATTTTTTAAGAGCTTCAGCGGTTCAGCCTGTACCCATTTTGATTACTTTCTGTGTTTTTTCCTTTTAGTTGCCCACATTTGACATACAATTTCCACCAAGTCCTGTAGTTAACATACTCACAAGACACTTTCAATTAGTCAGAAATAATTTTGTGGAAAAATCGATGCTTAGTAAACTTTTTTACAAAAACTCAGAGTATAGTTGTAATATTTATGAAGCATGCCTCTTTTCAGATTGGTGCCAAGAGATAAAGTACAGAAGCAAAGGATCTCATTAAGGATCGTGGATGGACCTTTTTTCATTCTACACTCCCTTATTCCGTCGTCCAACAAGTTTAACAACATTGTCGGGTTAGTTATGTTGTTCATGCAATGCCTTATCTAATACCCTCTTAAGTTTGTCTCTCAATGTCCATGTAACTGTAAGATTGATGAGGGTTCTACAACGCCATCTGAAGTTCTACCTCTTCCTTCAACTTAAGATACGCCTCTTGCATTTGAGATTATAGACTCAACCAACACTAAGCCTATAATTTCTTACAACTCCCTTATGGGATCTACTTTTCTCGCACAATGCATTATTGAAGTAGTACCCTAGGGACTCAATCCATTACAATTTTGCTTGATTTTGGCTCTACCCATAATTTCTTACATCCGTCAGTAGCTAAGAAATGTGGTTATGAGCAATGCATACCAAACTTATCACTGATATATTCTTCTCCACCCTTGCTGTGACATACCAAGGTAATTTACTTAATGTAGAATAGAAGCTCTTGAGTCTAAAGAAATCAAAATGTTCTTTAAATCCTGCCTACAAGCCAAGTCCTAAGCAAAGATAATAGCCAGAATTTTAGCTGTGAAGTTTGCAGCATATCCCAGACCACCAGCAAAATAGATCTTAACCCTAATCAAATATGTTTCCTGGCAAAATAGATTTTTCTATAGATAATATGTTAAGGATGTGATCACTTTTAGACTGCAATTACATTTCACCATCTCACATGTAACAACATCCTAGTTGAATTCGCTATATCAGTCGGATTCTCACACACAACCCCGAGTTGAAAAGTCACTAATTTCTTCACACCAAAGGGTCCATCGTTTATTCTCATGCTCCTTCATACTATGTCTTCTTGGGTGTAACACTGTCCCTCTGCAATTCAAATGATTCCTGATAATGTTAAGACTTGTTTTGTGAAGGAGAAAAGGCTAATGAAACAGCATACCCTTCCGCAATTATTTCAAAACTAATCAATACATAAAAAATCAGTACATAAAGCCAGCAGCATCTTACATCTTTGCAGTATAATGAACTGAATTACAAAACAAGGATGATAAAATGAAGAAACCATAGACACTGTTTCTTAACCAAACCCATTTCAAAAACAAAAGAAACTATTTTCAGCCAAATACCTATAGAATTATTTTTGACAACCTAATATTAAGCTCAACATCTACAACACTTGCATTATTAATGAAAATGTACATAGGCACTGCCGAAATTTGAAGAAATTCTAAAATCAAATAATTGACCAATTAATCACACTAAAAAACCCTAAGAAAATGAACAAAAGAAATCAGAAAAATGGAGAGTTTATACCTTGGTTGATCCACTATTCAATTTAAGAAGTTGAATCTTCAAGACGCGGTAATCTATCACAAGTTGCATTTGTCAGGAAATGTTTGCAGCCAATGATATGATATATAGTACATTTCCCTGCACAAAAATAAATAAATTATATATGAGCTTAAAGATCAAATAACAGATAAGTAATGGAAACTAAAAACCATGAATAGAAAATATTTACAAAAAACAAAAATTAAGAGTTTGAGTTAACCGTAAACAACAGCTATATCATTCCTTGAAATACCACTGTTGATAATGGGTTAAATTTGTGTTTTGAGAGGAAAAATCATTGTGTGAGTGGATGGATCATCAATAAACAAGACAAGGGTTTCATCTTCTTCTTCTTTTGGGAGTTACAGAGGAATGATAAGAGCAGCAGCAACAGTAAGATAAACACAAATAATCCATTACTGAGAAAGAATTTGCGGTGGGCAGAAATTTTGAGTGAGATCTATCTCAAAACGAACAAAAGAGTCTATCTTAGAGGCGGCTCAAGAGATTTTTAGGGTAGCTTATAGTTTTAGGTATATAAGAGAAGATTAGATAAGAGGTTGGAGATGTTTGGGAGGAGAGGACCCTCCACATTAGGGTATTCAAGGGGTAGTGTTTGGCAGCTTTGGCCCAATGGTTAGCCCGGAAATAATCACTGTGACCATCATTGTGTTACAGCACGACTAAATGTTTGCACAAAAATTCAGAAAATGCTATCCAAAACTTGTCTACTGACCCACGAAGACCAGATATTCCATCTTAATCTTAAATTTACCACGAGACACAAAAGTTACTTTAGTGTCTTTATTTTCTTAAACCCTGTTGTAACCAAAAATTATCTCATTGACAACAAATAGTTACAGTTTCTTAGAACCCATAATGGATTTGATGTTCCAAGTATCCTTTGACTGACCTCGTTGTTTAGGAAAAATATCGTTTGGTCCTTTTTTAGGTGGGCCCATGTCTGTTTGGTCCTTTGGCCCCACAACGCCTTTCTTACATTTGGTCCATAATTATTTAAAAATATTTAAACAGACACCATACCCTTAGGTGTTAATTTTTTTGTAAGAGAATTTTCGTTGCAAACAAAACGAGACTTCATTCAGGAATGAAGTCCATACAAAATCAAAAAAAGCAGGGCTTCATTCCCAGGAATGAAGTCCATACAAAAAAAAAATGAGACTTCATTCCCAGAATCTAAGTCCATACAAAATCAAAAATCAGACTTCATTCCGGAATGAAGTCAACTAAAAACTAATAAGCAGACTTCATTCCGGGAATGAAGTCCATATAAACATATACAAACAAGACCTTCATTTACGGAATGAAGTACATATAAAAAACCAAAAAAAACAGACTTCATTCGAGAAATGAAGTCTATATAAAACTATATACAAACATACTTCATTTCTCGAATGAAGTCCATATAAAAAGCCTAAAAATAGACTTCATTCGTAAATGAAGTTTATATAAAACATATACAAACATACTTTATTTTAATGAATTCCATATAAAAACATGAAAAAAGCAGACTTCATTCCTGGAATGAAGTGCATATAAAAAGCCTAAAAAAGCAGACTTCATTTCGGAATGAAGTCCATATAAACATCAACATCTTCATCTTCATCTTCAACAACAACATCTTCTTAGACGCTCTTCAACATTGCCAGCAACATAAATCGATTTCTAGATACTCGAAAAATCAAGATCTTATACATCAAGAAACAAGATCTTCGTCTTAATCTCAATCGACGATTCATTTTCTTCTTCGTAAGAGGGTTTGAGATCTTCTTCATCAACGGCAGTTGAGATGAACTCGTCGTCGTCATCAACACCGCATTAGCAAGAAGCAAACATGAGTTCAACGCTGTTGTGCCAGAATGAATCTCAGTAATAACAAATTTGTGCAATCAAGAATATAAAACGTGAAATGACGAGATGAATCTTCTCTGACAAAATGGATCTTTAACAAACGTGATGAGTTCGTCTTTCAACATCAACAACCGCGAAAGCCAATAAACAAACATGAGTTCGTCGTAAAATCATCTTTATCATCAGCAACATGAGCAACAACAAACATATTTAACATTAAAGCAACAACGTATTCATCATCAACAACTAATATCATCGTCTTCATCATTTGTTTGCTCGTGGAGACCCGTTGTTAAGGCAAGAAGAAAAAGAAGAAGAAAAAAGGAAAGTAAAAGTAGATCTAAAAATATTGAGGTGAGAGAAATAAATATGAGAATAATATCTTTTCTCTTGATAATTGAGTATATATGCCCAAAAGGGTATTTACTGTACCACAAGATGACATTTACATCATCCATGACGCTATCCCAGGACCAAACCATAATTTCTAGGACCAAACTATAATATATATTCCCAAATAGGACCAAACAGACACATGACTGGGTCAACAGGACTAGACCCTCTCTAATATATTATTCCTAGGACCTAATGGTATTTCCTACTTGTCCAAATTATTGGTTTTAGTATCTTGATTACAAACACATAGAGACCACCAAATTGTTGTAGATTGGTCTTTGATCGTTTGTTTGGATGACCGATTTATTACATAAATATTGTCTTAACTCTTTGAATAAGCTGATGAACTTTTGGGTTCACTAGCATCCTATTAAAAAAAATAAGTGTAGCTTGGTGTTGTAATTAGTAAAATGCTGAGTAAATTGGCCAATCATGCCTTCATCTGTGAATTTGATCCAGTTACCACACCTTCCTATATGAGTAATTGATTGAGTTATGGAACTTCACCAAATTCTGAAACGTAGTTTTGACTCATGTTAAAAAGCTAACAGTTTTTGCTCTTAAAAAATTATACAGTTTGCTCTTCTGATTTTGAATTGCTTCCTCAGTAGCAGCAAGTATGGTTATCCAACATGCTATGTTGTAAAAGGCGAGTGCTTTGGCATTTAGCCAAGGCGCACTAGGCGCAAAGTGCGGTGCTCGGCAAAAAAAAGGCGCCCAGCGCCAATTTATACTAATTAATTTTTCTAAAAAAAGGCCATCGCCTATGGCGCAAAAGGCGCTTAGGCGCTGTCGGGTTTGGCGCCTCGCCTTTCTAGTTCCTTTTACAACATAGCCAACATGTCGAGTTCTAATATATTCAAATTAACAACTAAAAATCAATGTAAAAAGACATGTTTACCACCTTCCCTCAGTTGTTGATTCATCTTGAATGCAAACTTTCAAAGATAAAATACCTCCCTCGTTCTTAAATAATCGGTTTCATGTGTAATTTGTATATGAAACCAGCCTATTATTTAAGAACCGAGGAGGTAACATATAACAATGAAAAAATCAGTAGATCTGATTGAAAAAAAAACATTAATAAAGGGAAAACAACAACTTCAATACTCTTATAAGTATATGAGACGAAGATAACGAGTAGAGGATTTACGACAAATGAAAAAAATATGTTTTTCCTTATACAAACTGAAAGGAGGATTTGTAATAACAAATAGAAAATTTACGACAAATACAAAAATCCAAGACTGAGATAAATTTACAAGGATCTTAATTTCTTGCAAGTCTGCAACGCAATCGAAGGTTACAATCTCCATATCATAATTTATTGAAACTGAAGTAGAACTAAACATGGACCCGTAATCCATCTGAAAAGAGAAACTAAGGGATCAAATCATAGTTTTTTGAGAGGAAAAATCGGTGTGAGGGTAAATTTGATGGCTTGATGTTATTGCTTCCATCGATGGAACGTGAAGAAGATGAAATCTGAGGAGAAGATCTCCAAATTCACTGCCGCTCTTTAGGGTTAGGGTTTGGAGACTGACGAACAAGAAGGACAACTTCTTTCTTCTTATAAGGCTTAGAGAAAAGTAACCCTTTCAGTTTATGGCTAAATTGTGAGCGTTGATTTGCTTACAATATTTTATTTAACGGCTCCTACAACCATATGGACAAAGGCACACCCATTGTAAGAGTAAGACGCCGTTCATCACAGACTTAGAATATTGGTCAAGTTTGAGACAAAAATTTGGATGTTCACCCGAAATCAAAAACTTATCATGTGGCTCAACTCAAACTCTGTCCAAGAACAAAAGATTTGTGGTGTGTCTAAGTCGATCTCGACAACCTTAGTAAGTTAATGAAATCATGAGTAGATCTCTTGTTAGACGACTCACTAGTTGATTTAATCTGGTCACAAGCTATAATACTTAGGTGATTTTTACACCATAAAAAAGAAAAGAACAAACAAAGCTCCCGAGTGTTGAGTTGCTCAAAATTTTACCGGTTTAAGAATTTTGGTTACAAAAACAGAACTCTTCAAATAAAGATGGACAACTCTTTGATTACCCAGCCAAGCTGAACATTTCAACCTCACTGCATTCCTAACCTGACTAATCCTGACCAATGCCGCCAAGATTCAGCAAAAATATTAACGATATGTACTGGTTACACTTAGACCATGGTACAGCTTGATCAACTACTTTACAGGCAATAGAAAGTTACCCAAGAGATTTTAAAAACACACATTTCCATGGCAAAGCTTCCAGCATTTTTCTTGTTTATGTTGAGGATAATAGTCCCACGCTGTTAATGTCACCTTAATAAACTTGAAACATAATATGGAAGGGCCTCTCCACTCGAAGTGCCAATTGGTTTTGAGTTGGATGACCATGACTTTTAATTGTTTACATTGTAAAGATTTTTGAAATCCTCCGACTCTAGAGCGGAGACTCGGTCCGCTAACTTCTCAAGAATGGAGAATCAGGTTTGGTCTAGGGAAACACTATTTAATGAATTGCTAACAAGTATGCATCAACATCATTATGGAACCAAACACTAGAAGCCTACATAATAAAACGGGTAGTACATACACAAAAGAACTACGTTATCATTTGGGTTTAGTTAAAAACATTTCTTTTAGAAGAAGTTTTGAGAAAATGGTTAAAACGCTTATACATTTGACCATTTTTATTTCTGGGCCATGAAGGCCTGAAACAAAACTACACTACAGGCCCGTCTACACGCCTTCAATATCCTAATTAATGTGGATGGTCGATATGTCAAAACTAAACATCTACAACCGTTAGATCCTGTTTCTAATATTCTTCTCTTCTTATATACATGAAAATCTCTTGAGCCATGGTTATAAAATAAACTGGGGTCTTTAGGGGCGACCCCAAAAAAATTAGGGGCCGACACAAAACGCGAAAAATGTCATAATCGGAGGTTAATCCATAATCGGTAGATAACTTCCGAGGGGCAATTTTTTTTTTAATGGCCAAACTACCCTTTACACCGGTAGATAACTATACAATCGGTAGTTAATCAACAATCGGGAGTAAATTTAGTTTGTATAACTTCGAATATAAAGTATCCCAAAATAAAATCTATTTTATCTTTGAATTTTGATTATCCCCACATAATCGGTAGTAAATAAAGTTATCTTGACCCCGATTAAAGTAGACCTTTAGCAAAAATGCTACCATAATCGGTAGGGAATTTAGGTTATCTAACTCCCAAACTAGCACATACGGCTACACATCAACTTGGAGGTCGGGCGGAGGGGCCAATTCAATCCAAAGCGTGAAGTTTGAAGTGATTGAAAAAGAACCAGGACCACCACATGATACAAGAAGGCCGTGGGTCAGACAATCTCAAAATCATTCCTTCAACATACCACCAATGTCTCAAAACGGTACTGAATGGAGAAGTTGTCGGCATCACAGCGTCCTTTGTCCCCACATGCACCCGGTCCATCAAAGGTGAGAAGCACATGGGTCGAAGGAGGGTTCAAAAGGCGGCGACCAAGATTCACGGTTCACACTACCAAAATGGACATCACTTTCCCGGAGATAGCGACAAACGGAGATATTGAAGAGGAGACCGCCCTCCCACTATCTCCTCAAGGAAGACCGCCCGGTCTCCCACCACCAGGGCGTAACCTCGTGCACATCAAGCGAGATTGCACTTACTGAAGTAGGGATCCAAACAAAGGAAAAACTCACATACCACCGCCGCTAGGACAGTGCGGAGACCATGATCCGGTCTCCGAAAATGATTTGGGCGAGGTATAAAGCATCTCCGAGACACGTGCGAAGTAAAATGAGTTGTCCCCCATTAGGGTTAGCCTGGCCTTATAAATAAAGATCCTTGGATAATGTTGAGGGTCGAGTTTTGTAAGGGTAAGAGAGGCTAGATTAGGAAAGAGAGATTAGATTTCCTTGTATTCAAGAACTTGAACTTGTCTCTTTGGTTGGCTTATCAATAAAGATTTTTAGAAGCTCATTTTACGTATCATGTCTTAGATACGGGTTACCTTCTATTTTTGTGTACTATTTTGGATTTCCAGTGGATTATAGTTTGAAGTCCCGAGAAATCCCCAATCACATTCATTAGCAATCCTGTGTAGCCAATAAATAAAAATTACATTTACCATGTCCATCTTGTTGTTGTAAGCCAAAATGGAGCAAGAAATGGGAGAAGCATGTCTCCCGAAATATCCGATTCTCTTGGATATGCTTAGTTTAGAAACTGGTCAGGATTGAGGCCACGGATTGTTATGGGAGTTTTCATGCATGGTTCTCTCTAGGCAATGTAATCCAAGTGGACTCCATCAAATGCCATATGCTCTCGTCTGAAATCGTCCACCGTTAAAGGGTAAATTAACATTATGGAGCTATCTTTGTTTAGGCAATGACATTAATTAGCAATATCACTGTATTTTTATTTTATTTTTGATCAGCAATATCACTGTATTAAATCTCTCGCGTTTTTGTGCTTTTACATCTACATAAATCCACCAAAGACAAAACGAAAACACAGTTATAGCTAGTAGCTAACATCGGGCCGAACAGGAACATAGATTTAGATCTTGGCCCAGTTCGTGTGGACTTAGGGTTTTATCGATGGAGTCCTATATAAACATCCTTAACTTTTGTGACGCTTGCAGTCGCTCCTCATTCTCAAATCTTATCCAGTCTTCTTCTTCAATATAACCCAAAACTCATTTTTCTGATTAAAAATTCAGAGAATGTTGGAGTTCTTCTCTGATCAGGAGTTTGATTACACTCGAAATGTCGGTGGGAGGTCTGGTGTCCTCCACGTCAAGATTGATGGCGGAGGTATTGGTGTCCCCTCGAATGAGACCATAATCGATCGTTCTTGTCATAATCATCTTCACGTTTGAGGCAAAATCAGTAGAAGTTATCTTGAGATCATAACATATAACCCAAAACTCATTTTTCCGATTAAAATTCTCTTTTACTCCTCTAGTCTTCAAGATGATGATGATTATGGAAATTAGGATTATGATTTATACGGAATCCTCATGTACACAACAACTTTCAATCTTTCATAATGACTTATCCTTTCAGGTACCAGCCAGTGTTGAAGGACCATCATCAATACCTCTGGCAGATCATCCGGGATATCAGAATGCAGATGAATAGTATATCTAATTGAGGAATAAAAGGATAAAATTCAAGAAACTTTTGCACCGCAATCAAAGAAGGTAAAGGATAAACTTCAGGGATGCAAAAATTTTAAACTGTCAAACTTGATAAATCCAATTCATGGATCCATCTATGTAATGAATCAAGGAAGAACTTACTAGTATTGAACGATTCTTGTAATTGTGGATACGTTTTCAATGAAAT
>JAJJWW010012081.1:0-11291 GCA_023531295.1 Papaver armeniacum
TTAAAGGAAAAAGCCATTTTGTTGCCCTCTGGCGAAATCAAAACAATTCCAACTCCGTTACCTTCCCCATTTGATGATCCGTCCACCAATATTTCCCATCTATTTGGCTCGTTAATAGATCTCTCTGATTTCCATGTTCTTCTTCTACATCTATCATTTCTTCCACGGCTTCATCATCTTCTAAAGGAAATTCGCTAAGAAGTCAACGCAACAACTTGCGATTTGGGTGAAGATAATATTTCATATTTGATTTTGAAATGTCCAATTTGTGCATTCCATCTCTCAACTCTGCTTGATCTTTTTGAATTCTTCATTACTGACTCGATTGGTATTTTTGTCAGTACTCTTATTTCATGTGCCTGAAAATATATGCGAAGTTTAAATGCTGCATAAACTAACGCCAAAATTAGCTTTTCAATTTTTGAATAGTTTTTATCTGCGGAATTAAAGGTTTTGCTGATGTAATAAATTGGTTTTTCAACTCCTGCGTATACTCGTAGTAACACAGCACTTAATGCATGCGAAGTTGTCACAAGATAGATTAATAATTCTTTTCTTGGTTCTGCTTTTTGCGAAATAGATATATTCGTCAGATGTTCTTTTATTCCTTGAAAAGCTTTCGCATTCGATCTCGTCCATCTAAACTTCGTCCCCTTTTTGAGTATGTTGAAAAAATGTTTACATTTGTCGATGATCGCGAAATGAACCTTCCCAATGAAGCTAAGAGCCCATTTAACTTCGTACATCTTTTACCGTCATCGTTGTTGGCATGTCACGAATCGCTTGCACTTTCTCGGATCAACTTGTATTACTTCTTTTGATACGATGTAGCCTAAAAAAATTTTCTGACGCAACTCAAAGATACACACTTTTGGATTGGATTTACTTTGATGTTAAAATATCTCATTTGTTCAAAAATTTCCCTCAGATCTTGGACATGATCTTTTGCTTCTTTACTTTTTATTAACATATCATCCACGTACACTTCTAATGTTTTGTGTATCCATTTCACAAACACCTTCTCTACCATCCTTTGGTATGTTGCTCCAGCATTTCGCAAACCAAATGGCATTTTTGTATAACAATATAACCCTCTTAGAGCGAAAAAAACAGTATGCTCCTGATCTTCTTCAGCGAGAGGGATTTGATTGTAGCCTTTATATCCGTCTAGAGAAGATATTCTATCATTTTCTTCTGCTGATCGACCATTTGTGGAATATCTGGTAATGGAAAACTGTCTTTCGGACATGCTTTATTTAGATCAGTAAAATCTATGCAAATTATTATCCCCTTTTTCTTCTTTGGCACCACAACCATGTTTGCTATCCACTCTGGATATTTTGCTTGTCTTATGATTCCAGCATCAAGCATCTTCTGCAACTCTTCTTCTATTTGAGGATGATATGTTGTTGCGATTTTTCTTATCCTTTGTTTGAATGGCCTCACATTTTTGTCAATCTCCAACCTATGACACGCCACTGACGGGTCTATATTCGTGCATCTCATCCATGTTCCACGCGAAAATATCTTTAAATTCTCGCTTATGCAGACCAATAGTTCTTTCTTCTTCATCTGCCTACATCTTAGTCCCAATTTTTAGTATTTTGGGTTCTTCTTCGGTTCCAACATTCACTTCCTTTGTTGGTTCCGCCGCAGTGTATCTGGTCTTAGGTTCTCCCATAGGTATGGGTTCTTTTATCTCCTTCGCAGGCTCATTCCCTTCTCCCGAAATTTTGTTGGGTATTCCTTTTCCTTCCTCTGTACTTATCATATAAGCTCTAAATTCTTCTTCTTTCTTTGCCTCCTTCGCCACTTTTCTGCGATTTTTTCGCTTCTTTGCACGTCCTTCATACTTTTTCACTTCAATTTGATAAAATAATCTCGCTTTATCAGCCTCCCCTCTAATTTCACCAATCCCACTTGGCATAGGAAATTTAATGCACTGATGTAATGTTGATGCTACAGCTTTAATTGCGTGTATCCATGGCCTTCCCAACAACATGTTGTACGGTGATTCCATATCCACTACGCATAGTGCCACTTGCGTTTCAATCTCTCCTAGCGAAATTCGCACCTCTATTTCTCCTTTTGGTTTTGTTGTAGATTTGCCAAAGCCATGAATATGATAGGTTGAAGGAGACATTTCTTCATCTTTGTATCCCATTCCTCTGTATGCATGGTAAAATATTATATCGGCCGAACTCCCTATATCAACCAGAGTTCTGTTTATCGCCCATTCTTCTATAGTTTTTGCTGATTTCTCTTTTTCTTTCCATGTGGTTACTATGATTACCAAAGGACACGTGTGTTTTAAATTTTCTCTTGGTACCTCTGCTGCTTTGAATGTAATCTTCTGTTTTTCCCAATCTTTCAAGGTTGATACCTTCTCCATCGTTGTGATTTTCTTTCCTTCAAAATCTCGTTTATGTATTCTCCCTCTGATATTTTCATGGAATTCAATAATCATTGTTTTTGTAATCAAGCTACACTCCAACTTTCTATTACATTCCTTGATTTTAATTTTCTCTACTGATTTATCCATTTGTTTAATCATTTTCTTGATTTGAACAATCTTAATAACAATCTTTAATCTTTAATCTTCAATCCCTGTTTCTAGCGCCATTATGTGATTGCAGGAAATCCTACAATACATCCCTCACAAGAATTCATAACATTCAATACATCTTTATGATCAACAATCACACTTTTATTAATCGAGTTTAAGAATTTTACAAAGGGGAAATGAAATCAAGAATACAACTATTGTTCTAGACTTTCTCTCTCCTCAAAACTTTCCCTCCACTCTAAAAAGATCTCTTCCCTTTTTTCTTAAGCCTACTCGGTCCTTTATATAGGGCATTACATAGTGGATGGCTGTCCTTTATTTTCGGATCAGTCTTGCGACATTCTCGCAAGTATTCAAATGTTAAATCTCGCAACACTCCTAAATCTCGCTAGGTCTTCATATCTTTCTCGTGTTCAGGCTGTCGTCATCCGTTGCGTCATTTTTATAACCAATCTGCGATATCTTCGCAGTGTGTTGTTCAAGGATTTCGCAAGGATATTAATGTTGCGATATTCTGATCCTACACAAGGTACAGTTGCATTCCTAACGCCTATGAATCCCAGCGGGACTCTACGCACTTGATGCCCTTAGCCGATCTCACCCACAACTAAGAGTTGCTACGACCCAAAGTCGAAGACTTAATATTAAAATCTGTTTCACATAGGAAATTCTATTGAATAGATAAATCTGTCTCCCACAGAAATACCTACGAGTTTTTGCTTCGTCTTTTGACAAATCAAGGTGAACAGGAACCAATTGATACACCGGTCTTATATTCCCGAAGAACAGCCTATTAATATCAATCAACTCACAATAACTTAATTATATGGTAGTATAACAAGTTATTGTGGAATCACAAAGAATGAGACGAAGATCTTTGTGATTACCTTTTATATCTTACCTATCAGAGATAAATTTCAAGCAAATCTTAGAGAAGATAGTACTCAATACGATAGAACAAAGTAAGATCAGAACACCCAACTACAGAGAAAATAGTTGGGTCTGGCTTTAGAATCCCAATGAACTGTTTAAGTCGTTAAACTATAATGGTTTTAGAAAAACCTAGGCTAAAGGAGAATCGACTCTAGTCACAACTATTATCACACAGGAGGTGTGGGGATTAGGTTTCCCAATTGCTAGAGTTCTCCCTTATATAGTCTTCAATTCAAGGTTTGATAACTTTGGGACAAAGCAATCAATATTCACCGTTAGATGAAAACCTGATTAGATTCAAGCCAATATCTTTCAACCGTTAGATGGTCTTATCTTGTTACACACAAATGAAATATATCTTCATTTAGATATGGGTAACTGTACCTAAACGGGTATATTGAGTTGGCTCAATAACAGTTAACCGAAGTTAGCCATATGAACACTTTTGTATTAACCTTGTTCATCTAACACATCTACATCACATATGATGATCAATCAAACAAGAATGATAATCAAATGAATCCAATTGTGTTACTCATAGAGTTGTTCAATTGTTTATATTCTGATAGAAGTATACAAGACACAATTGAATCAAAATCGAATTGATTGAAAATAACCAGTTCATGAAAATTTTAGCCACGGTTTGCAAAGATTGCATTCCTTAACTTATAAATGTATTTGTTCATGAGTATGAAATCATACATAACCCATTTTAGAACTTGAACCACTTAAGTTTGCAAACGGGTACGCAAACTTAAGTTCCGGACTTTGGACACAAGCCGACAGTTTGCAAACGGGTACGTAAACTTTAGCTCCGAACTAAACTCAATTGAAGCCGTTTGCGAACGGGTACGCAAATTTGGTTCCCGGACTTCAACAGTTAAATCAGTTTGCAAACCGGGTATGTAAACTTAAGTACCCTAACTTAAAAAGTTGAATAAGTTTGCGAACGGGTATGCAAACTTCCGGTCCTGAATTCCATCAAAACAGTTCGTACACTAAGTACACAAACCGTAATGTATCCAGACATGGGTTTTAGATCTTAACTCCCATTTCAATCATTGAAACATTCTTTGAAGACGACAATAGTTGTCTCACACAAACTATTAGCTTATAAGCAATTTTCAAGTGATCGAATGATCAATACGAAACTTTCCGAGTCTACATCAAATGAATGTCTCATACAAATCATGTAAGATGTTACCAGGTGATTTTCACATAATCATCTTTTGACTTTCGTCAAGAATAATGACGAACGAGGTTAAAGCAAAAAGATTTCCAACACATATTTCGAAAAGATTGTGGTGTACTTGGTACCCTCGTCATTTCAACTAATAATAAAAGCTATATGATTACTGATTGGTAATAGCGATGGTAGGTTTGAAATGATGTGAAGAGCGTGAACGATTGGTTGCAGGGAGGAAGTAAAGATCTCGAGAGAGAAAAGAAAAAGATAAAATGAAAACAATGAATTTTTTTTTTCATTTTTTTTAGTGTAAAAATTTTTCTATTTTGAAAAACGTTCTCTACAAACGCGATTTCAACTATTTTTTGATTTTTAGCATTTTCTAAAACAGATTATTTTAAAAAAAATTCCAACCAAACATGCTCTTAATAAAGCTGAAAAATTTGTGGCTAAAGAGTGATTTCGTGAATAGGAAATATGTGACTATATGCCTATTTTAGTCAAGTACTTGGTGTTTCCTTTTCTAGACAAGGTGGCATTGCTTTTAAGCAACCTAGCCATGATCATTCGTTATAAATAGAGGTTTCATGTAACTACACTAAGCATCCCTTGGATAATTATGTGTGAGTTGCATAAGGTTGTTTTCCACATCCTTGTTCTTCACTAACAAGAGTGAGAGTTTGAAGACTTTACTTGGGGATGGTATAATACATGCAAGCTATATTTTCTTTGATAGTTACGTAACCTGTATCTAGGTGATGTTTACCATAAACCTTAGATTTGATAAATCAAGATATCTCTAAAATATTTCTAGTTGGTCTTGTGAGGTAAAGTCAATTAATTTACGGATAATCGTTGAAAAGCATATTCTAAAGAAAATTAACGTTTTGTTAGAAGACTTTCGAGGGTATCTTCTAAAGAGAATTAACGTTTTGCTAGAAGATTAAAAGAACAGATACTAAAGAGAATCCTTGTTCTTCCAATATTTTTACAGGTGCATAGATACACCTGAAGCAGGTATTACATATAATCCAAAAATCTGGTAGTGGGTAATTTGTATAACAACTTAAATCAGCATGTTTTAATCTGGACATGTATCGATGTTTTCTATAAGATTTTAATTTCCTCGCTTAACAAAAATCCTTGGTGTCTGTGTTATTTCTTTTTAGCATTATTTTGTGTCATTTTTATAGTTGAAATATTACAGGTTATACGTTGTTAAACCTATATAGTATTACCTCAATATGTAAAGAACCCACAAGACTCGTTATTGTTAAATTCTTGTATTGAAATATATATTAAAAAGACTTGTCTTATTGGAATTCGGTTCGTATACAGTCCGGTACATACTAGGTTTACCTTGTTGAAACAATCTTGTATACAGTTTTGTAGCCGAACGAATAGATTATACAAGGATTGTCCGTAGAGGTGCTCGGATTTTTTTTTGTGGTGTAATAATTGAAATGACGAGGGTACCAAGTACACCACAATCTTTTTGTTATTGTCCTATAAGTCTGATAGCTTGCGTGATCTAATATAGAAAGAGATTGTCAAGAAGATAGCAACCACAAGGTATACATTTGGTATGTAGTCAACCCAAGTATTTAGGATTAATGTACAAATATAATCATTTTAATTATAACTTAAAAAAATTATGATGCGGAAAGTAAAGTAAAAGCACACTACAACATTTTGTTAACGAGGAAACCGCAAATGCAAAAAACCTCGGGACCTAGTCCAGTTTTGAATACTCTCAGAATTAAACCGCTATACAAAGACACTACCAAATTTGTATAGTTGAGACCAAGTAAACTACCCCTAGTTATCTAGTTTCCTCAGTATCCCTGCGCCTACAACCAATCTGTCCAACGCACGTGAACCCTAAGAAAGAATCCACTATCTTAAGTTTCTTCAGCCTCTCTGAAGACTTTAAGCACTCAATCCTTTCGATCGTCTTCCAAACATTAAAGGACTAATCTGCTTGGTAACCACTCTCCTATCTCAGGAAGTTAATAAGATACATATTGTTAAGTGTGACAAAGGCTTTTCTGTTTAAAATCAATTAAACTCCTTTGTCAGGTTAGATCTTCCAAGATCTAGATTAACAAGTTAACCAGATCAAGTCAAACAGAACTACCATATGCGGGTTCTGAAGAGTACCACCAAATGATAGCTTGTCGATCTAAATACAAATAGCAATAACAAGTTTAGCAAAAGATAAACTAGATCTAGTCGGAACTCAGCAAATCAAGTTTATGCACGAAGAAAATCATAAAGATACGAAACAATAAGAAAAATCTTCTTGTCTTCATATCTTCAATAGTCTTTTGTATCTGCAAAATAACAAACTTGATTCCAACTTATGATCGATCACGCAAAGTCAACATCTGATCTGAACTACCGCTTATCCCTTGGTCTAGTTTGAGTGACCTTATGTCAGTAGAGAAGGCTCTCAAGAATAATCAAACTAGGCGCAATCAAGAGTTAACAACCATTAGTCAATCAAATAAATAATCGAAAACTAAAATAACCACATATTCTAGTATCCCACCAACGATACTAGTAAACCCATTAACCCTTACAGCTCATATCTGGTCCATTTAGGGTCAGAGCTGAGTAGACTTCTTTTATAGATTTCTTTTATTTTTCTTGTTTCCTTAGTTAGCTAGTAGTCTAAGTTAGGTTAGTTTAAGTTTTTTCTTCATTCTCCATTGGTTTTAGGAGATTTTCATGGTATTTTGTGGGTGTTTTGCCCCCTTTATTTGTCTCTTTTCCATTATGGATATTCTTTATGCGCTCTCATGATGTTTCATTGTGATTTTAAAGGAAATTTTTGTGTGGAAGTTCAAGTGTGGTGATCGAGATTCGTGACTTTGGACATATTATTCTCTTTTTGTGAGAAAATCTCTTTTTCAAGAAGAAAAACTTTAACCAAAATGGTTTGATTATAATCTCAAAACCATTTTTTCAATCTTCGAATTGCTTGGTACTTTTATTAGTAGTTCGTCAATTTCTTTACGAATTACGCTTTGTTGGTACCGTTTAATTGTGAACTTTGATCTTGATGTTGTTGAAGTCCATGTAATCTTTGTTTTACCATGAATGAAACTTTATGAGATTTATCAGGAAAAAAAACTTTTATTTATCTACTAGAGCCAAGTTATAGAAATTATCGGGCATTACACCATTTTCTTTGTACAATGAATAAAACAACCAAGTTTTATCGAACACGTATAGTTATTTTGATGCGATGCCTAAATGAGAATTAAATCCTAACTTCACTTATATGTTGAAAAAATCGATTTACCTTCAAAATGTTCTAATATTGATTATTAAAAGTGTTAAAACATAAAAATTCATGATTCAAACCAAGTATAGACTCCAAAGTCTAGCCATAAAAACATTTAGAGCTAACTTTGGATCGTTCAGTCCGTTTGCCAAGCTGCATTGCGAGATAATGATGTTCGGGTTTCCCTCAAAAAAAAAAATACAGAGAAAAAACCGGAAGTGGCTACCGATTTCCCTTTTTTTTTTTGAAATTATATAACCAAAATCTAAGAGCATCTCCAATAGTATGTTGAAAAAAATCATATATGGGGTCGTTCTTAGACCTGCATTTATACGGTTTTCATAAGAACGCGTAAATTGGGGATACTAAAACTAATTGGGGGATAGAGGAAAAAGACAAAAACGGGATTTAAATAGTAAATCAAGGTCACCCCTATCCATGTATTTTAACTCATTCGTAGTATGCCCCTCACTAATCATGTTTAGTGGTTAATTATAATTAGTTAACTTAATAGATTAGTTTGATGATGATTAATATAAATTATTATCATTGAATTTGTTGATGCAACAACATTAAATCAAGATATTTATGATCATGAAGGTTTAGGTGAAGAACCAACCCAGGAAATTAAACAAGCTGAACATACAAGTGCTCCAATTACCCGTGTATAGGTATTAATGTATTGATATTTGATTTTTTTTTCATTGAATTCGCCATTGTTGTGCCTGAAAAAGCTCAGTGCCGACATGGTAAAAGTATGAGTACCATGCCGGTGGGGACCAAATCGGCATGGTATTCATACTTTCACCATGCCGATACACAATATTCCCCGATTTTGAAATTGTAAGTATACTACCGGCACAGAAAGTCCAATTCTCGAGCATGCCGGTAGTGGTGCTGGCATGCTACATTGCTTAACTTGCTATGCCGTTACATGATGCAAATTTCCCACAAACTTGAGTGTTTTCACTTAGCTATCGGCATTGATAGATTTCTATCGAGCATGCTGGCAATCAAATATTTTGGCATAGTATTCATACTAAAATCAGTGCCGGCATTGTAAAACGGCATGGTGTTCATACTAAAACTATACCGGTATTCCAAACCGACATTGTATTCATGATGAATACTATGCCAGTATTAACTGAAACTGCAAAACCGGCATTGTATTCATCATGAATACAATGCCCGTATTAACTGAAACTGAAAATTTTCCGATTCTAACCTAAACGAATTCTTTTAAAACAAATCGATGATTAGGTTTATTTCAAGGAGGCATATATATATTTATTTATATAATAGATTAATCGCCAATTTTTTTTTTTTGAAACAACGATGAAACCGTGTTGAAATCGATGATGGAGAAAATAAAAATCAAAGAAAGGAGCCGGCTGAGAAGGAGAAGAGAAGAGAAGAAGAAGATAAGAAGAAGAGAAGTTAAAACACTAAAGGGTATTTAAGTATTTCCATACCCAAAAGCCACCCCTTAGCGGACACTATTAGACGGGGATAGTAATTCATATCCCCCAATTAATTTTAGTATCCCCCAATTGCACGTTCTTTCATAAGTGGGCCTAAATAAGATTTTTTTTTGACTAAAAACTTGAAAAAACGGGGGTACAACAACCGCACCCAATATTTCTCTTAGCAATCTGTATGGACAAACTCCAATATACTTTCTAGAGAATCAACTAGACAGTCAGACTCAATCTAGACAAAAAGTATATCAAAGAGTTTATATCTCAATCTCTCGATTTGATATATACTCAAGCAAATAGAAATCTGCGAGTCTTTATCAAATACTAGAGAGATAACTTGGATGGTATCAAAGACCAATATCCAAGTCTTAATCAATTTAAATCAACAACCAAAAGGTCGGATATTCTAATTGATTGAACAACGCACAACCTGTCATATTTCAATTATATAAACAAATATAATGCGGAAATAGAAATAACACAGACACCAGAATTTTGTTAACGAGGAAACCGCAAATGCAGAAAAACCCCGGGACCTATTCCAGATTGAACACACATTGTATTAAGCCGCTACAGACACTAGCCTACTCCAAATTAACTTCGGTCTGGACTGTAGTTGAACCCCAACCAATCTCACACTGATCCAAGGTACAGTTATGCTCCTACATCTCTGATACCAACTGTAGGATCAGAATATCGCGACATCAATACTTCGCGAGATCAATAAACGACAGCATTGCGAAAGTGTCGCAAATGAGTAATATTAATGACGCAATGAATTACGACAGCTAAAACACGAGAAAGATGTGAAGACCTAGCGAGATTTAGGAGAGTTGCGAGGTTATATATTTGTATATTTGCGATATTTCGCAAGTCATTCCCGAAAATAAAGGACAGCTTAGCTGTCATCCATTGTGTAATATCCTATATAAGGAGTCGAGCTGAACTGTTGAGGAGAGATCTTTTTCCGAGTGTTAGGCAAGTCATTAGGAGAGAGAAAGTTTGTAGTGATTGTAATTTCTTTAGCTCTTTTCCATTCTATCTTGTAAACATTCAAGGAATTAATCAATAAAAATCATTATTGTTCATCTTCAAATGTCTTAGTTGTGTGGATTCTTGTGAGGGGTGTAGTGTAGGATTTCCTGCAACTACATATTGGCGCTAGAAACAGGGATTGAAGATAAGAGATTGGATATTGTCACTAAAATTGTTCAAATCAAGAGTATGATGGATAAATTGGAGAAAATCAGAATCAAAGAGAGTGATGGAGAATTGGAATGTAGTATGATTACAAAAACAATGGTTAATGAATTTCATGAAAGTATCAGAGGGAGAATACACAAAAGAGATTTTGAAGGAAAGAAAATTATAACAGCAGAGAAGGTGTCACCCTTGAAAGAATGGGAAAAACAGAGGATTATATTCACAGCAACGGAGATATCAGGAGAGAATTTAAATCACACATCTCCACTAGTGATTACGATAAGTGCAAGCAAAGAAGAAGGAAAATTAACAAAAACAATGGAAGAATGGGCAATAAATAGAACTTTGGTGGATACAGGGAGTTCAGTGAATATAATGTTTTATCATGCTTATAAAAAATTGGGGTACAAAGATGAAGAAATGACTTCCGCAACATATCATATCTATGGTTTCGGCAAATCAATAACAAAACCTAAAGGGGAAATAAAAATACGAATTTTTTTGGGAGAAATTGAAACACATGTGACGTTATGTGTAGTAGATATGGAATCACCATATAACATGCTATTGGGAAGACCATGGATACATGCAATAAAAGCTGTAGCATCAACATTTCATCAATGTGTCGAAGCACAT
>JAJJWW010012082.1:0-36478 GCA_023531295.1 Papaver armeniacum
TATCAAAAGAAAGAATACAAGTTGATCCGAGAAAGTGCAAGCGAGTTCGCGACATGCCAACACCAAATGACGGTGAAAAAGATGTATGAAGTTAAATGGACTCTTAGTCAGGAAGGTTCATTTCGCGATCATCGGACAAATGTAAACATTTCTTCAATATACTCAAAAGGGGGCGAAGTTTAGATGGACAGACGATTGCGAGAAAGCTTTTCAACGAATAAAAGAACATCTGACGAATATATCTATTTCTCAAAAGGCAGAACCAGGAGAAGAATTATTAATCTATCTTGCAACAACTTTGCATGCGTTAAGTGTTGTGTTATTGCGAGTAGACGCAGGAGTTGAAAAACTAATCTATTACATCAGCAAAACCTTCAATGCTGCAGAGAAAAATTATTCAAAGATTGAAAAACTAATTTTGGGGAGCAGAACTTCATGCATACCTGAAGAGAGGAGAAACACCAAGGAATAGATTGGAGGCGCACAAACTAAAAAGCCGTGCGACAAATTATGAACTAAGGGATGGGATATCAGAATGGAGATCCTTTAACGGACCTTCACTCGGATGTTTAACGCGAAAAGAAGGAGAAGAAATGCTAAAGATGTTACATAGTGGGGATTTGGCAATCACGGCGGCGGAAGATCTTTGGCATACAAAACGAAGATGCACGGTTATTATTGGCCACATATGCATGAGGATGCGAAGCAAATATCAAGGCGTTGTAAGATTGCCAAAGGCACGGAAAGAAAATACATGCACACTGAGCACCATTAACGTCTTCAACAAGTGTAAGCCTTTTGGAAAATGGGGTTTAGATATTGTGGGACCATTTTTACCGGGAACTGGGTAAAGAAGATATCTGATTGTCGCTATAGACTATTTCACAAAATGGGCAGAAGTAAAGCTAGTACAACACATTCGCGACAAAGATATTTTTACATTCATATTTGAGAATATCATATGCAGATTTGGAATCCCTGCACAGTTGGTATCTGACAATGGGAAACAGTTTGAGGGACAGAATATTGAACTGTTACTTAATGCATTTAAGATAAAATGTGGGAAGTCAACTCCTTTATACCCTCAAAGCAACTATTGACGGCGAAGCAACAAATAAAACAATCGCAGATATATTGAAGAAGAAATTAGAAGGGCATAATAGAGCATGGTGTGAACAGGTGCATAATGCGGTATGGTCTTACAACACAACCGAGGCGAGAAGCTACGGAATGTCACCTTTCTCGTTTAACATATGGAGTTGAGGTGTCTTTACCAACGAAGTTATTATTCCAACAACAAAGAGAGAAGCTTGGGAGAAAATCTTTGTGCGGGTAATATTTTAACCAAGCTAGATGAATTAGAAGAAAAAGAGAAAGAGCTCACAGCATATGGAAAATTACCGGCGAAGATTAGCCCGAGAATATAATAAACGTGTTAAAAACACGCGAATTTCAACTAGGTGATTTGGGCTGAGAAACACCGATATATCAGCGAGAAAGTGGGGGAAAACTTGCGAAAAAATGGGATGGACCTTATATCATTAAGGATATAGTTGGAACAGGGGCATATAGATTGATGGACCCTGAGGGTAAAGATGTGGGCCACAAACTCGATAGACCATGAAACAGGATATACTTGAAGAGATACTACCCGTAAAAGATTGTGGAGAAAAATCAGACTGCAAAATGATGTATGATTGAAGCAAAATGAATTTATATGAAAATCTTGTGAAAAAATTATTGCGAGATTATACAAAACAAAGAAAGAACATGCGAAAATTTCGCCTGAGATAATGACAAGAAATAATCAAGGATCAATGACATAATAGAAAGGAGCGAACTCCGTTATGGCGTACACCTAGTTCGCGAAATAAAAATTTCGCAAGAGGCAAATGTAAGACCTAAAGTGCGTCATAAAAGGGGTACTGTTAACATGGCTCGTGGAAAAGGTTACCGCCCCCGGAACCCGAGTCATGGAGATTTGGGGTCAATAAAGCCCATCCGGAGAGGTACCTTGGATTTTCAATCTAAGCTTATGACTTAGATTGACGACCGAGGGTCTCTTCTAAGGAGTCAGCATTCGATCAAGGCGCCGAGGTACACGGTTGAGCGAGATTGCCAGGGCATTTGAAGTGTCTCGGCCATTCTTGGCAAGTCTTGGCTTATGCCGCACTCTACTCGAAGAAAACTCCACTTAGGTGCAGTCTCGTAACCATAAGCCCTATAGGCAAAAGGGATAAGAGGCCGCGAAACAACCGGTTGTTGTTAAGACCGAATGGGAGGAGCTAGCCTTGTATGGCAGTGTATACGCCTCCTTGAAGGGGCAACCGGGGGAAAGATAAGGGCGGCACCCTCCATTAGGGAGCTGATAAGTGTCTTAAGACGCAAATGTCATGAGGCT
Source organism: Papaver armeniacum (assembly GCA_023531295.1). Lineage (NCBI taxonomy): Eukaryota > Viridiplantae > Streptophyta > Magnoliopsida > Ranunculales > Papaveraceae > Papaver > Papaver armeniacum. The sequence goes on from JAJJWW010012082.1 coordinate 2,402, forward strand.
TTTTACTCACGGGAGTATCAAGGCTTGTCATATTTGTGCAACAATCCTGAAGAGGCAATAATACAAAAGAGAAGATAAGACGAGATCAGTGGGTCATTACATGTTAATGTAAAGACGTCCTGCGATTTCGTCGCAAGACGGCAATGTCATGGGGCTTTATTTTCGCAAGAATTTTTAGGCCTGTCATATTGTCGCAACAAAAAATTCAAAGAAAAAATTAAGGCAAGATCAATGGGTTTTTGCATACAAGTGCAAAGACGTCCTGCGATTTTGTCGCAATGACAAGAGGTGGCACAATAATACCTTTAACTAGGAAGGCAAAATAAGACCACATGATTCAACAAAAGATTTATAAAAACTAATTATTATTTATGCAGGTCATCCATCGCAAGAAAGATAATGAGAGGCAGTATAGGAATTATTAAACAATGGACATTATCTTTCTCGCAAATAAACACAATAATAAAGGAGTAAATGCATCTCAAAGATGACTGAAATGCACCATATGCAAGAAGTTATACAGATGAAGTAGTCCAAAGAAATAAAATTACAAAAGAAGTTCAATTCTCAACATCAATTTTTTCGCAAGAAGGAGATAATGGACATCCTTCACTAATTTTATCACTCTCACTAGCTTTCTCGATTTCGCTGGATTTTTCGCTGTCAGCAGTCCTTTCTTCATTTTGGTTTATTCCAACTTCTTCTTCATATGGATTATTATCGACACTTTCATCATTTGGAGGAACCTCCTCTTCATTTGCAAAATCCTCGCCACTTTCATAATGATAATCGTTGTCAGGAGAACCAGGAACTTCATCACCATCTACTTCCAAAGGCTCGACAGATACAGGGGAAAGAGATTTGGATAATAAAATTTCATTCACAAGAACTTCAGCCCTAAGATGAACTTGGCGAAGAAGTGCCTTCACGGTGATTCCTACTTTGGATATCTTTGGAGTAAGAGAGATAATCAAATCTTCTTTCGCCCGGGCCGCGAGAACGAGCAAGAAGCGTGACAAGTAATGCATTCTCTTTGCGAATCTTGGCATAGTTAGATTCCAAAGTAGAAAGGAGGAGCGAATATTTTTCTCAGACTCGCAGAAAACAAAGAATAAAGGAAATCATTTAGGTGAAGAGTTCGCAAGGAAGACATAATAAAAGACTTAACAAAGAAAAAATGGTTGAGGCAGTCAAATTTTATGACTACCTTCCTTTTGCGAGATAAGATGTTGAGTTAAAGCCAAGCAACTATTCTCCAAGTGATCCATGGCATTGTCAAACTTATCACCAACCAAGCCTTTCAATGAGATCGCAAATTCTTTTCATTAGAAATGAGTAAGGTGTTTTGCTTCGCAAGAGAAGTGTAGGATTCTTCTAGCTTAGAGTATTGATCTTTAAGTTGACTTGCCTTTATGCTTAGAGTTATTCTACCTTGAATAAGTTTATCTCTCTCGGCAGAGGATGATTTTGTTACTTCTTTGAGTTTATTTCTCAATAAGCAGAGGGACCGTTCTTGATCATTACATACTTTTTGGCAAATGTTAAGTTCTTGGGAAGAGATCGCCACCTTATTTAAAAGGATTCACTTCTCCTGAGATAGGGTTTCATTCTCATCTGATAAAGTTTCCAACTCCACATTAGCTTTAGTCAAAAAGTAAGAGAGGAGAGATAATTCACTACTTAATAAGTTTTGCTTCTGGACTAATTGAGCATTCTCCTTGGTAAGATTATCTATTTGATCAACAGAGTACGTATGAAGATTATGTAATTGGTTATATTGATCCATCCAAGCATCTCTATCCATTCGGGCTTCTTCGGCGACGGATTAAAACTGATATATCTATATTTTTGATTTTTGGTTTAGAGCTTAAAGGGCGAACAGAGGTTTTTTTTTTTTAAAAAAAAAAAAAGAAAGAAAGATTTTTACCTTTTAGTTCCTCATTCTTCTTGCGAAGATTATCACGATCCAGCAAAACATTCTAAAGTTTTTTATTCTCAAGATGAAGAGTGTCACATTTCAAGGTCATAGCTTGGAGATTATTTTTCAAATCTTCAACTTCCATTTCTAAGGATGTTTGCAGAAACCATTCAGCCGAGCCAAAATATTTACTTAAAATCTGCAAACACCAAACTGGGATAGGATCGGTGGAAGATTTCTTGACATCATCCGAAGGTCCGATAAAACCTTGAAAGTAATATCCATCCCTTCCAAATTTTCTTTAGTAAAAGGGGGAGATTCGGATAAAGAAGCGATGATGGCAGAAGGTGGGAGAGTTGAATCATCTTTCTCCATAAACATGTCATCGGAAGATGAAATTTGATGAAGGTTAAAGACGTGGGGTTGAGGCAATGTCAAGAGAAGAGGCATTGATGAAGAGGGAAGAAGAGAAGGGTTCATTAGCAACGGGGTTATCGCGAGGAATTTCATTTATAGAAAGGTTAGTTCTGGGGAGAAATCTGCAGCGACATTTTCGCAAATGAGAAGAGGAGATTCAGCTTGAGGATATCTCGGAGGTTTTGAAATCTTAAACAAAGGAAATGGAAATAAGTTTCAACATTTTTAGGGTGACGAGGTCTCTTGGGGGCTGTCGACATTTGCATCACCTGCGAATCACAAGTCATATAAGAAACAGAGGCAACAATATTGTTATTAAAAGAATAAGTGTTTCTTAATACCTTGCTATTCGCAGCTTTCTTTTGTTCACAACGAGTTTTTGCTGCGAATTCTTGGGAACATTAGGGTTTTGGATCGTGAACTTGGTGCTAGAAGTGTTTTTCTTTGAAACGTAAACAAGTGATGGGAATTATTCAAAGATGAGCAATATCAAATAAAACAATTTCAGTAAAAGAGATCAATCTTAAGAAGATCTGTTTCAGCAAAATTAACAAACCTTGATGGCTCTATAAGAACAAGAGCAGAAAGATGGAGATGATTTATGGAAAGATGAATAGTAGGAAAAAGTCATAGACGACAAAAAAGAGAATTTACAAGAGAATGTAGAGATGAAGAAGACGAAGTAAAAGAAGAAGACATTCTTATGATGGATATCTTCTTAAATAGACAAAAGATGATGACCGGTTAGCATTTAGTGTGCGGTGAATAGGGGAATATTTAACACGTGTAAACGATTTATGCTTAATTCATAGAATCGCGTCGGTAAAAAATTTAGGGAAAGAAATGAACAAATGCGGCATTTTGAAAGTATTAGTTCTCATGACATTCTCTCCTTCGCAGAGAAGACATGAGAAGAGGCAAGATGTAGGATCAGAATATCGCAACACCAAGACCCTCGCGAATCCATAAACGACACATTGCGAAGATATCGCAGATGAGTAATATAAATGACGCAACGGATGACGAGCCTGAACACGAGAAAGATGTGAAGACTGACGAGATTTAGGAGTGTTGCGAGATTTAACATTTGAATACTCAGAGAGTATCGCAAGTCGATCCGAAAATAAAGGATGCCTTAGCCATCATCCACTATGTAATGTCCTATATAAAGAACCGAACAGGCTTAAGAATAGAGAGATCTTTTTCGAGAGTAGAGAGAAAGTTTAGAGGAGAGAGAAAGTCTAGAGTAGCAATTATATTCTCGATTTCAATTCCTTCTTGTAAAATTTCTAACTCAATTAATAAAAAGATTGATTATTGATCTTAAATATGTGTTAAATAGTATGAATTCTTGTGAGGTGTGTATTGTGGGATTTCCTGCAATTACAGTAGCTGAGGCCGTGTCCTCCAAAAGGAAGAGGGGGAGACCACTTGGTTCGATCAATACTCAGCCAAGGAAGAAAATGGCAAGTAAGGCACAAACCGATCCATATATCATCAATATAGATAATCTATCTCATGAGATTGTCTCTGAATACAGTTATATCCATGAATCATTACTGGGGGACGCCCCGAAGTTTGAATTGATTCCATAGAACAAAGAAATCTCTATGGATTGTGAAAGTGCATACATGTTGATGGAAAGATCCTCCACGCATATTGATGATATATTCGCGTATACTGTTGCTCGATAGATTATAAAGCACGATGATATCAAACCAAGCTCTATTGCATAATGCCAAAAGAGAGCAGATTGGCCTCAATGGAGAGATGCAATCCAGGCTGAACTAGAGATGCAATCAAGTATCTCTAATAGCGGATATCGAGAAACAAAGTCATTCAACAATATTCTCGAAGCACATACATTCAAACCAATAACAGGTAAAGGAGAAGAAACAATAGGCAACGGGTTAGATAAACCTTGCACAATCTCTTGTATCACGGAATCCTCTTCATCCTTGAAAAACTCAAGTGAATTATTCACCTCTTGTATATCATGGTCCTCTATCAAACCTTGCAACCATTCTTCGTCCGTTTCGCCTAAACCAAAGTCTCGACATAAACATCATCATTACAATCATTTGCAAGCTCAATTGGGTCTTCCACAATATTGGTCATAACGGTCTCATTCTCAACATACTCCTCTTTGTTGTAAGGCACATACTCCACTTCCCGGATTCAAGTCTCTCCCTAAGGAACTTTTTTAGAACACTCGTTGCATCTTCCTCAAGCTCTACCTTTTGAATAGGTTCTTGATCGTTATAAAGATCAATGCTCAAGTAAGGTACACTAGCGTCATCATATTCCTTTTCAACTTCACCTTGATCGCAAAAAGACTCAATTGTACACTCTCGGGGATGTCACCATAAATTGGTTCAAGCGATGTATGTTCATAATAATCATCATCACTATCATAGTCATCATAAGATTGGCTACCACTTCCCATAGATTGGTCTTTCAGAATTTTGCATGTCCTCTTTGTATTCTTCAATGCCTTGTCTTAAAGTGGAAACACCTTTTGAAGCTCTTGGAGTGAACCATCCAAATTTTGAAAATAGTGTTCCATTTGTTGGTAAAGCTCGTTCGACAAAGAAAAAGTAGAATTACTTACTTCAAAGATTGCTAGGCCAATTATATTCCCTTTGAATGGGTGGATGATCATAACTACGATCGAAATTGGGCCAAACATATTTATGAGCACATTCGGTCGATGAAATTGGTTCCATGCTTGGTTGTCTATGAATTGACTCCATCTTGTCCATAAATTATTGCATTTCATCTACCAAATTAGAGGAAATATGAATAGAATACAACTAGTCTCCCTCCTTGTGGTTGCTCACTTACATACCCACCGTAAGAAGATTGAAATGTATGAGAACAACTAAAAGGGCACGTGGAATATTGACCATAACCAAAGGTTGGTTTTGATTGTATTCCTATAAGGGTGATAGTTGTCATATTGTTGAGGTTGAAAGCCGATTGATTGCTCCAATATGCTCCGTCCATAGAAATTGTACCAAAACGAGATTCTCAAAACTGGGTTAAGAACCAAAGAATAAGAAAAAGTAAAACAAAACTAAAAACAAAAATAAGAAACCAAAACAAGTGACAACCGTTGCCTCCCGGCAGCGGCGCCTAAAATTTGACCAGGTTGTCACCGACACAAAAATAAATTACACTTTCTTACTACTCAAAATATATAATGAAGCAAGGGCAAGAAAGGATCGTTCCCACAGAGAGAGGTCTTGGTTGTCAATATGTTTAGGTATCTTATAAGTAACACGGGGATTTTCGATTGTGTAAATAAAAATAAACAAAAAGCAAACAAAGTATTTAAATCAAGGATGTGAAATATTGGATAAAGGTTTCATCTTCAATTGTAAACAAGTTTATGAATATATGAATAGAATTAGTATTTAATCTCTTTATCATCAAAAAGCCATAGAATACCTTATTGCAAGAATACTCCTTAAATTTCCTAATTCATCACACACACATTAGAGTCGTATGTGAATTCTACCTAAAGAATAACTTAACGCCTTGCGCTAATCAAGTTCAATTCCTAGGAGCATTAAGTTTCAGAAATAGGCTAATCAATGCAACTATCACACATTGCGCATGACAATTCGGACAAAGGTCAATTTCTACATATGACTACAAGGATGTATCACTACAACCTAGAATCATATTATGTTACTCGTATTCAAGGTTATCGCTCGATGAAAACCCTAAAATAGCTATAGATATGGATGTGAGTTCAATCAATTCTAGACTTAACTAAACAAACATTCAATCATGCAATTATTATAACCCGTAGAAATCAAACGATAATATTGAGAAAACTAATTCATAAAAATCATAACTTGGTTGCAAAATCCAACTACATCTTCAACCAATAATAAAAACTTAGTTATTCATGGCGTAGGAGTTCATAACAAGAAGGAAGAGAAAACCTATCATGTTTCTAAACCCTAGAACCAAAAGTATGAGTTCTCCCTCATGGAGATATCTAGGTTTAGAGAAAGACTTTTCTATTTATATATTTCTCCCATTCCAAAAGGATACTCTTTCCAATATTAGGTCAAATCTTCTCAAAACCCATCTCCAAGTGGTCCACCAAGCGTGTGAAAACATAACTTCTGGAATTTTTGGGTTCAAAACGGGTCGACGGATTGCTGACGTCATCGCCGGAATCCGTTCACCGGTCGCCGGAATTTGTCACCGGAAAATTTGTCTCCGACCACCTGAACCATCGGAAACTGTCACCAGCAAGTGCACACTCCAAAGAGCTCATCTCCATATCTCTCGCAATTCAAACAATCACAAAATACCATCTAAAACCAATTCCTTATTTCTCATAAAAACGTACCCAAAAGCGTGACCCGTAGCTCATATGTCCACCGATCGACTCTTGCATCCAACACATACCCCCTTCGTGATTCACTGAAATATTATGATTCATACTTTAACTTCCGAAATCCGACAACCGGAAATAGCACCACCGCCTCGCCATTTCTGCTCCGTTTTCGCACTGTTTCTGCAATCTTGTTCATGGCAGTGTCACTTCCCTGTATTTCCTAACATGCATCTAAGATCATTTTGTAGCTTGAATCACCACCAATTCCATGCATTAGCACACTTCAATAGCACCAACCAGACTTTCCAACATCACAACTTCCAATGTAACTGTATTACTTTCTAGCTTCAGCTGCTCAAGACCCATTGTCACAGCTATTAGCAACAACTCGCACACCACCAACTTAGCCTATAACTCCAACTCCTGCAATACCAATCATCTCTTGTTCCCTGTAATACATTCTCGCTGGCAAACACCACCTGAGTTGGATTATATCTCGAGCCTTAGCCATCATCAACAACCCTTGTACACAGACACAGACCCCAAGTGTAATCCAGAACCCAGCAATTCCAGCCTCACTCCTTGCTTCAATCCACGGCAACCTTTCATCTGCACCACTCCATCTCGCACAGCGGTTAAACCTCTGGCCAATTACCAGCCCATGACCTGCATACTTTCCTAATCATTCATCTACAAATTCAGTTCAATCATTACCAGCACATAAATGCTCATAACACTTCCACATTACAGCTCCTGCTCTTGCATAACTACACCATCTTCATAACAAAAGCTGCATCCACTGCCATTCTTCTCATCTGAAAGATCCACCAGACTTCCCTGGCTGATTACCTGAGCTCAATCTCAGCTCGGTGTAAACTCAATTCAAAAACCATTTCAGCTTACTGTCACTACTGCTCAAAACCCAGCTGCTCCATCTGCTCAGTCACTTCACTCCATTGCACCCATCTTGCCAGCTGCAACCATTGCATTTCTTTGCTCATGTATTCTACAGCTCCACACCTGAGCCATCTAATCTCTGCTATTGACTGCAACAACAATACCAGCTTTATTCCAGTCACCACCACAAACATCAGCAACGACCCTGCTTCGATCCAACATCACTCTACCAACACCAATTCAGAGTTCAACCACCTATAATTTCAGCTCAGTAGCAGCTGCACCTAACATTCATCTAAATCCTCCACAGACCCATCTTGCCATTCTTCTCAAGCACAATTCTTGCTCACTTCTTGGCTCAATGCAAACACCTTGAACTTATGGCCATGACCAGAAGCAAAACTCCTCTCTTGCATTGCGGAGTCACTTCACTCTTCCATCTGTTGTTCTTAACTTCTCAACTCATTGCAGACTTCATTTCATTCCAGTCCTTTGTAGCCAGCACCGCAATCTCAAGTCAACATCTCGGCATTCTCAATCCTGCAAGCACAGCATCTACATCTCCACCTTTGAGCCTCTCCCCTGCCAACAAATCCGATTCAAACCCAACTTTCCGTCTCCAATTCCATCACAGCCTCTAACCACCAAACCCTTATTCAAGCCTCTATTGCGCTCCCGGCCATCGCCTTCAATTCTGTAATTCCTTCCCCCAACAAGGCAAAGCAATCAAGAGTGTTTTAATCTTTTGAGTTCAATCGCAGTGATTGCAGCTCCTTCCACGAGCTCCATTCGATCACCCACATCAACAAAACCATGGCACTCCACAGCACACATAATGCAGTCGACTGCAGCTTCAACAAATGGTCACCATACACAGCTTAGGCAATTCTGCAAACACCTGCTGAGCGCAATGAAGTGCTCTTACTGTGCATCAAGAAATCTTCTTCTCTAACTTTCCAACTCCTGCCAGTTCAATTCAGCACAAACCCAATGTCTGCTGGTGTTGCTCTTTGCAGTGAACTGCTACCTGAAGACAAGATAGAAGAACTAATGTTGGTTCTCCCTCAACCCTGTAAAACAATCCACACAAATTCGATCACAACAGCTTCATATTTCAGCTGAAATTGAGCTCATTTCAGCTCCAAACTCGATCTACAAACCACCAAAACACATCATCTGATCCTTGTTCTTAGTTGCTGTTGAGATACTCTCAAAAACCCACATAATCATTCGCACAATTCAGGCCAGCAACAACTTCAATTCTTCCCTTTTCCTGGTTCAAAACACCAACAGATTCACTCCATCTTTCTTCTTCTTCTCTTGCGTTCGAACTTCTCACTGAACCCTTGTAAACAACCATCGGACCATTTTCTCTGCTGATGAACAAACCTCATCTCGATCTCATTCAAATGGCAAGAATAAATGTAGCTTCTGCTGCTTTGAACTGATGAAAATTACATCCCCTTTCTGCTTGTAGACCTAGTTTTTCTCCACTTCAGTTGCACATGTGCGGCATTCTTGTGTTGAAACACATAACAAGTGACAAGCCACAACTTAATCTTCAAGCCCAGTTGCTTGTAGTCCACCTAACTCATGACAACATTTTCCATTCTACTGTCGGTTCTGCAAAACTGACAGCTCAGCTCTGAAACGCTTCAAATGCTCGCAGCTTCTTCATACGAAGTCGGAATGATCTCATTCTTTCGCCACTGGCTTCGTCTTTTCGTTGTCTCCAGGATGATGAGAAGAAATCTTGGTTTTGAGCGAGTTCCGCTTCCTTTTGCCCTAATGACTCCAAAACACCTGATAAGCTCAAAAGTAATCATAAGATACATAATTCACATGAAAAACTCGCAAAGAAATCATAAACATTGATATAAATCTAGGTGTTTATCACACCTATCAAATTCCCCCACACTTAGACTTTGCTAGTCCTCGAGCAAATCAAACAAAATAATTCTAAAACATACATACAACTCCGTGTCGTCGAGGCTACGGTCACTTTTAGCATAAATAACAAGCCTTTAAACCCCTAGGTGTCCCTAGTGGACGAGTTATAGTCTCGTGAGGGCTTACTAGAGATATACCCACAAAACCTACTTTTCCAACTTACTAGTTCTCCGTAATGATAGCATCCAACGCGCTAAGAAGACATAGAGATTCTCGCACACTAGTCATAAGAATTTAGACACATAAATGAACACAATCTCATCCTTAAAAGTTGAGAGAGAAATAACCATCCCTTCTCGAAAGAAATTCGGGTTCGGAGTGATCGAAAGTTTCGACTCTGCCTCACAAGAAAGGGTTTTATGATATTGCTCTCAATAATAAACAGCTTTTTATGGGTCACACATGTGTCCAGGTTGGAATGAAGAGAGAATCCTGAGACACGTTGAATGGTAGGAAGGCAAAACCCTCCGAATCGTTTTAAAAACCCACATCTTTCATAATTTTTGAAAACCCATTTTTCTGACGATCTCTACGAAAGGAAATCAACCATTTAACGAAGGTGGGAATATGCTTACCTCGTTATTCATTCGAGGCGTGCAGTTAGCACCACTCTCACAGCATCCATAGAAACGTCTTCGGTCTTCAACTCTTGATTATAACTCTTGAACTTCGTAGAATCTCGACAATATGATTCTTTCCCTCAAATTCCTTATTGCTTGAAACTTCATTATAGATATTCCTTCTTCCCTTGGATTTATTGGAAGAATACAAAACTAAAAACGAACTATACAAACCCAAAATATTATTATTTTTTTTTTTTCAATTTTTTTTTTGAAATAAAAAATAAAACAAATACAAAATAAAAACGAAATAAAACAATAAAACTAGTAATGAACCTAAGAAATTTTCTCTTGTCTTTTTTTTTTAAGACAAGAGAAAACAAAATACAAATACGATAAAATAAAATGCAAGTACAAAGGCCATGGTGTAAGTACTTTACCGCTTGATTCTTCACAACTTGTATGTCTTGATATCATAAACTTCTCGAACTCTCATCCTTGATAATTTTCACTCTTGTACAATAGTCTTCAACTTATAAAAATTATGCTCCTTGTCTTGTTGCTTTACTTGAATCTGAAATCTGCTCATTTCTGTACTGTTGCTTGTAAACCTTGAACGTCTTCAACTTTCCTTCAAATTTTTGATGCTCCTCTGATGCGTGTCGTAGGTGCAATCAAATTAATTAATGTTTCCACTCAATTAAAAATAATATAATGGAAGTCAAGTTCGTTCCCACGAGGAGCAAGAGATCTTAGTTGTAAAAGTTGTCACGAAAGGGGGTGTAAAAAGCAAAAGAAAAATAAACAAAGCAATTAAAATCGAAAGTTGAAAGATGAAAGCAATAAGAGAGACAAGATCAAGGAATCCTTCTTCATTACGAAACAATGAATCAAGTTATGTTCTATTCTACTTGTTATTAGTCACAAATTATCACCAACCGTAGGTAAAGCGCTAGCTCGGTGCTAAACCCCTAAATCCCTTGTATCACCGGACACGAAGTTCTCGACTCACCGGATTCTATTTACCAAGCCACCTAGAATTAGCTCAACCTAGATGTAACTTGGCTCATGCATTAAGTTTTGTGAATTTCTTAGGTTGATATTAGTAGTTAGACTCTTAGCTCAAGGTCCACTTGCTAACGTTGTTTCTACACACAATTGCTCCACGGAATCCCTCCGCAAGGTCTCGTGTTTGCTACTTATGTAAGAGTCAAGAAACTATTACTTATCTCCTAACTTTCACTAGCTTTAGATCAAATTAACAAATTAATTTAGCGTGCACTCCAAACAATCTATCAATCAATCATGAATGTCTTTAAGATCATTCCTATTAGTAAAAACAAACAATAATTATGTGAAAAACTTCAAGATAGAATTTGAAAATAAAAACTTAAATCATATGTTAAGAACTAGGAATTCATCCTCAATCAATAAGAAAATTAGCTACTCATGCTTTTGAAATTCACACAAATAATAATAATTAAAAGAAGAATTTTCAAATTCACACAAGTAATTAAAAAGAAAAATCTTAGAAAAGCAAGCAAAAACACAAGTGATGTGTGTGTAGATAGGTGTATAAAAGATATCTCAAAAGTGTAGAAGTCTTCTCTATTTATAGGCTTCAATGTTCTCCAAATCTTCTAAGGAGTAGAATCCTTTTCCTTTTGCAATTCAATTTCCAATTCCATGCTTTTCTCAACTCTTCCACCTTCTCTTTCCAAATTTGAGCCAAATTCTCCATCCAATTCCTAGTCCAAGTCTTCACACCCATGAGAGAAATCCATAGAAAATTCTGGAATTTTTGTTCGTAGGAAAATCTGGGATTGTGGCGGAATCCGGTAGGAATAAGTCATGCCGGTCACTGGAAATTTCTCCGTCAAGAGAATATTCGACGGAATATTCCGTTAGGACTAACAGTCAAACTAGTCAACCGTCGAGTCAACGGTTAGTCAACAAGTCAAAGGGGAAGAGTGAGTTAGCTAAAGTCGCCTTCGATTCGGTGACCGGGTCTTGGGGTGAGTTGAGTCGCTCGACTCGTCTGGATCGGTCATCGCGTAAGACAGGAGTTAACTCGCGAGAATAGAGAATCGTAGAGTTAGTTCGTTTCTGGTACTTCCGGCCAATTTCAGGCCTTCCTTTCTTCACCTGCTAAGAATCCTAACATTCATCTATTCATTCAGGCATTCATTCTTTCAATTGCAAAGCTCAAATCGTTACCGACTCGCACGATTCACAATCACTATACTCGGCTCATCTTTCTCTCGAGCTTTGACAGCTGGCGGCACTCAATCGATTATCTTCACAACCCATCGAAGTATTCTCATTTACGCCAACACGAGCTCGTCATCATCATTATCATTCCCGAGCTCCATTGCTATAAGTAAACCCTGTCATCCTCATCAAATCTTGATCGACCTGACAATTCATCACACTGAACGCAGACCATCTTCTCTTTCCATTCGAATCAGCTCGACCACAGACCCATCTACTCTGCTCGATCTACTCTGCTTGACCGAAACATTGATTCGATTGGGCAACAACAACCCTGAGTCTTCCTAACACCAACAGACTCTATCGATTTTCTCGATCTGTTCTCGATTCAGCATCTCCCTGAGCTTTGAGCGGCAAATTCATCCATCGAAGACCCTAATTTCTTTGAACTCAAAAGTCGTAACCCATCTCTACTTTATCAATTCTCTAGTTCAGTTCTTCATTCGAAACCCTTCTTCATCGATTTATCAATCTCTGGCTCTAATCGCCACAGCAGCAACCGCTGCTTTTACTTCATCTCTCAGCAAACCCATCTCTCGATTTCTTTGAATCAGTACCATCGAGACATCTCGATCTCTTTATTTCAGACAGAATTCAATAGAAGAATGCTGCTTTTCCACCAATTTCGGTAGTGGAAACAAAATAATTGAGAGATGATTTCTCTCGATTTTAGGTTTAGGGTATGAAAGCTAGGTTTGGATCCGGAATGCAGTTGGGGTATGGGTCAGGGTGTGGATGGATGGGCTTAGGTTTGGGTATGGGTGGATTCATACATGTGGGCTTGGGTATGGGTTAGAGTTCACTCCCTTCTTTTGGATAAGGGACACCTCTCTGACCTCCCCTTAACTATTATTGTCCTTCCTTTAGTAATTTGAGTCACCCCTTAACCTTGGATGGGCTCCATATAGTATTCCCTCCTTGGTGAAATGACAATTTTACCCTTTTTGGCTCAAATAGGGTGATTTCTTCTTCTTTTCCTCCGTGCGACTCCAAAGTAGTTATAAAACTCAAAACAAGCGTAAAATACATAATTTACAAGAAAAATAGCAAAGAAAGCATAAACTAGTAAATACGGTGTATTCTACACCTCTTGTTGATGATGATAGTGTTTCTATGGACCTGTTGGTGTAGAGAGATATAAGGTGGATGGTGCTGACTGCGAACAAGATTAAAAGTGGTATGTAAGTTAGCAATTCGATGTCACCATCATGATTGATAAAAATAGCACTCAAGAGACCAAAATAGTGCTTCTATGGTGGGAAGTTGGGCAGCTCACCATTCTGCCAGGAATTTACGTACGGTGACACACACTCTAAAAGCACAAATTTAGACAGGTACAAAGAATTGAAGGTCGGTGCCTCACATTATGTAACAGGTAGTCTCCACTATAGGGGATCACTACTCTAATACCGAATTCGATCACGCACCTTATTTTTCGGGCATGGTTAAATCCAACTTTAACTCACATACAATTAAGAAACCCGATCATGTTCTCTGTCATCTCTAAGTTCAGTCACTCTTATGAGATTCTCGATGTAATCTTAGCGACATGTATACTATGTGACTCTAAACTAACCACAAGTTGGAGTTTTTTATTCACTATTCTACACAAAAGTTGAAAAATTTTAAAATTTACAACGCAAATGCTTAACCACTCCCCCACACTTAAACTTTACATTGTCCTCAATGTAAATTGAATCGTCCAAAGAAAGTTAAGGTGGGAAATCATATAACAATATGCGAAAAGAAAAAGCTAAAAACAAGACAAGAAAATAAAATAAAAGATAAGAGATACAAAACCTATGGGTTGCCTCCCATGCAGCGCTTGGTTTAAAGTCGTCAGCCCGACTATATCCTTGCAAGATTCATTCCCCATAGACCAACAATCGGAAAAGTTGGGGATCCTTCCATAGAACCTGTTTTGCAAATACTAGCTTCACACAAATATTAGTAATATAAAACAGAAATGAAGCTATTAACCGATAAAAGTTCCCCCACACTTATACTTATCCACACTTGGAAGTGTATAAAGTATATAGGAGTCGGTACTTCCACGGTTTCTTGTTCCAAAACCCGCATAGTATGAGAATCAAGTATCTCCAATAGCGGATATCGAGAAACAAAGTCATTCAACAATATTCTCAAGCACATACATTCAAACCAATAACAGGTAAAGGAGAAGAAACAATAGGCACCGGGTTAGATAAACCTTGCACAATCTCTTGTATCACGGAATCCTCTTCATCCTTGAAAAACTCAAGTGAATTATTCACCTCTTGTATATCATGGTCCTCTATCAAACCTTGCAACCATTCTTCGTCCGTTTCTGCCTAAACCAAAGTCTCGACATAAACATCATCATTACAATCATTTGCAAGCTCAATTGGGTCTTCCACAATATTAGTCATAACGGTCTCATTCTCAACATACTCCTCTTTGTTGTAAGGCACATACTCCACTGCGGATTCAAGTCTCTCCCTAAGGAACTTTTTTAGAACACTCGTTGCATCTTCCTCAAGCTCTACCTTTTGAATAGGTTCTTGATCGTTATAAAGATCAATGCTCAAGTAAGGTACACTAGCGTCATCATATTCCTTTTCAACTTCACCTTGATCGCAAAAAGACTCAATTGTACACTCCTGGGGATGTCACCATAAATTGGTTCAAGCGATGTATGTTCATAATAATCATCATCACTATCATAGTCATCATAAGATTGGCTACCACTTCCCAAAGATTGGTCTTTCGCAGAATTTTGCATGTCCTCTTTGTATTCTTCAATGCCTTGTCTTAAAGTGGAAACACCTTTTTGAAGCTCTTGGAGTGAACCATCCAAATTTTGAAAATAGTGTTCCATTTGTTGGTAAAGCTCGTTCGACAAAGAAAAAGTAGAATTACTTACTTCAGTATTGCTAGGCCAATTATATTCCCTTTGAATGGGTGGATGATCATAACTACGATCAGAAATTGGGCCAAACATACTATGAGCACATTCGGTCGATGAAATTGGTTCCATGCTTGGTTGTCTATGAATTGACTCCATGATGTCCATAAATTATTGCATTTCATCTACCAAATTAGAGGAAATATGAATAGGAATACAACTAGTCTCCCCTCCTTGTTGTTGCTCACTTACATACCCACCGTAAGAAGGTTGAAATGTATGAGAACAACTAAAAGGGTACGTGGAATATTGACCATAACCAAAGGATTGGTTTTGATTGTATTCCCTATAAGGGTGATAGTTGTCATATTGTTGAGGTTGAAAGCCGTATTGATTGCTCCAATATGCTCCGTCCATAGAAATTGGTACCTGAAACGAGATTCTCAAAACTCGGTTAAGAACCAAAGAATAAGAAAAAGTAAAACAAAACTAAAAACAAAAATAAGAAACCAAAACAAGTGACAACCGTTGCCTCCCCGGCAGCGGCGCCAAAATTTGACCGGTTGTCAACCGACACAAAAATAAATTACACTTTCTTACTACTCAAAATATATAATGAAGCAAGGGCAATAAAGGATCGTTCCCTGTGAGAGGTCTTGGTTGTCAATATGTTTCGGTATCTTATAAGTAACACGGGGGATTTTTCGATTGTGTAAATAAAAATAAACAAAAAGCAAACAAAGTACGCAAATCAAGGATGTGAAATATTGGATAAAGGTTTCATCTTCAATTGTAAACAAGTTTATGAATATATGAATAGAATTCGTATTTAATCTCGCTTATCATCAAAAGCCATAGAATACCTTATTGCAAGAATACTCCTTAAATTTCCTAATTCATCACACACACATTAGAGCTTCGTATGTGAATTCTACCTAAAGAATAACTTAACGCCTTGCGCTAATCAAGTTCAATTCCTAGAGCATTAAGTTAGAAATAGGCTAATCAATGCAACTATCACACATTGCGCATGACAATTCGGACAAAGGTCAATTTCTACATATGACTACAAGGATGTATCACTACAACCTAGAATCATATTATGCTACTCGTATTCAAGGTTATCGCTTGATGAAAACCCTAAAATAGCTATAGATATGGATGTGAGTTCAATCAATTCTAGACTTAACTAAACAAACATTCAATCATATTGCAATACATCAATCATGCAATTATTATAACCCGTAGAAATCAAACGATAATATTGAGAGAAAACTAATTCATAAAAATCATAACTTGGTTGCAAAATCCAACTACATCTTCAACCAATAATAAAAACTTAGTTATTCATGGCGTAGGAGTTCATAACAAGAAGGAAGAGAAAACCTATCATGTTTCTAAACCCTAGAACTAAAAGTATGAGTTCTCCCTCATGGAGATATCTAGGTTTAGAGAAAGACTTTCTATTTATATGTTTCTCCCATTCCAAAAGGATACTCTTTCCAAAGATAGGGTCAAATCTTCTCAAAACCCATCTCCAAGTGGTCCACCAAGCCCATGTGTGAAAACATAACTACGAATTTTTGGGTTCAAACGGGTCGTCGGATTCTTGACGTCATCACGGGAATCTGTTCAATGGTCGCTTTAGGAATTTGTCACAGGAAAATTTTTCTCCGACCACCTAAACCATCTAAACTGTCACCAAGCAAGTGCACACTCCCAAAGAGCCCATCTCCATATCTCTGCAATTCAAACAATCACAAAATACCATCTAAACCAATTCCTTGTTTCTTGGAAAAACGCACCCAAAAGCGTGACCCGTAGCTCATATGTCCCACTGTCGACTCTTGCATCCAACACATACCCCCTTCGTGGATTCACTGAAATATTATGATTCATACTTTAACTTCCGAAATCCGACAATAGGAAATAGCACCACCGCCTCGCCATTTCTGCTCCGTTTTCGCACTGTTTCTCAATCTTGTTCATGGCAGTGTCACTTCCCTGTATTTCCTAACATGCATCTAAGATCATTTTGTAGCTTGAATCACCACCAGTTCCATGCATTAGCACACTTCAATAGCACCAACCAGACTTTCCCACATCATAAATCGCCAATGTAATCGCATTATTTTCTAGTTAATTGCTCAAGACCCATTGTCACAGCTATTAGCAACAACTCGCACACCACCAACTTAGCCTATAACTCCAACTCCTGCAATACCAATCATCTTTTGTTCCCTATAATACATTCTCGCTGGCAAACACCACCTGAGTTGGATTATATCTCGAGCCTTAGCCATCATCAACAACCCTTGTACACAGACACAGACCCCAAGTGTAATCCAGAACCCAGCAATTCCAGCCTCATTCCTTGCTTCAATCCATGGCAAGCTTTCATCTGCACCACTCCATCTCGCACAGCGGTTAAACCTCTGGCCAATCATCAGCCCATGACCTGCATACTTTCCTAATCATTCATCTACAAATTCAGTTCAATCATTACCAGCACATAAATGCTCATAACACTTCCACATTACAACTCTTTGCTCTTGCATAACTACACCATCTTCATAACAAAAGCTGCATCCACTGCCATTCTTCTCATCCGAAAGATCCACACTGACTTCCCGGCTGATTACACTCGAGCTCAATCTCGGCTCGGTGTAAACTCAATTCAAAACCATTTCAAACCATCTGTCACTCTTTGCTCAAAACCCATTTGCTCCATCTCGCCAAGTACTTCACTCCATTGCACCCATCTTGCACCGCCAACCATTGCATTTCTTTGCTCATGTATTCTACATGACTCCACACTGAGCCATCTAATCTTCTCGCTATTGATCGCAGCAGCAATACCGGCTTTATTCCAGTCACCACCACAAACATCAAAGAACGACCACTCCGCTTGAGCCAACAACACTCTACCAACACCGGTTTAGAGTTCAACTACCTATAATTTCAGCTCGAGCAAAATGTGACCTAACATTCATCTAAATCCTCCACAGACCCATCTTTCCATTCTTCTCAAGCACAATTCTTGCTCACTTCTTGGCTCAATGCAAACACCTTGAACTTATGGCCATGACCGGCAGCAACTCCTCTCTGCATTGAAGGCCAGCTTCAGATCTTCTATCGTTGTTCTTAACTTTCTCACTCATTGGAACTTCATTTCATTCCAGGACCTTTGTAGCCGCACCGCAATCTCAAGTCAACATCTCGGCATTCTCAATCCTCGCAAACCTGACATCTACATCTCCACCTTTGAGCCTCTCCCCCGCCAACAAATCCGATTCAAACCCAACTTTCCGTCTCCAATTCCATCACTGACCTCTAACCACCAAACCCTTATTCGAGCCTCTATTATTCTCTGGCCATCACTTCAATTCCTGTAATTCCTTCCCCCAACAAGGCAAAGTCACAAGTGTTTTAATCTTTTGAGTTCAATCGCAAGTGATTGCAGCTCCTTCATGAGCTCCATTCGATCACCCACATCAACAAAACCATGGCACTCACAAGCACACATAATGCGATGATCTAGCCTTCAACAAATGGTCATCATACACGACTTAGGCAATTCTGCAAACACTGAGCGCAATGAAGTGCTCTTCTTGTGCATCAAGAAATCTTCTTCTCTAACTTTCCAACTCTCGCCGTTCAATTCAAAGACAAACCCAATGTCTCTTGGTGTTGCTCTTTGCGATTGAATCGCTACTACGAAGACAAGATAGAAGAACTAATGTTGGTTCTCCCTCAACCCTGTAAAACAATCCACACAAATTCGATCACAACAACTTCATATTTCAGCTGAAATTGAGCTCAGTTCAGCTCCAAACTCGAGCTACAAAACCACCAAAACACATCATCTGATCATTGTTCTTTGTTGCTGTTGAGATACTCTCAAAAACCCACATAATCATTCGCACAATTCAGGCCAGCAACAACTTCAATTCTTCCCTTTTCCTGGTTCAAAACACCAACAGATTCACTCCATCTTTCTTCTTCTTCTCTTGCATTCGAACTTCTCACTGAACCCTTGTAAACAACCATCGGACCATTGTCTCTGCTGATGAACAAACCTCATCTCGATCTCATTCAAATGGCAAGAAGAAATGTAGCTTCTGCTGCTTTGAACTGATGAAAATTACATCCCCTTTCTGCTTGTAGACCTAGTTTTTCTCCACTTCAGTTGCACATGTGCGGCATTTTTGTGTTGAAACACATAACAAGTGACAAGCCCACGACTTAATCTTCAAGCCCAGCTGCTTGTAGTCCACCTAACTCATGACAATATTTTCCATTCTACTATCGGTTTTGCGAAACTGACAGCTCAGCTCTGAAATGCTTCAAATACTCGCAGCTTCTTCATACGAAGTCGGAATGATCTCATTCTTTCGTCACTGGCTTCGTCTTTTCGTTGTCTCCAGGATGATGAGAAGAAATCTTGGTTTTGAGCGAGTTCCACTTCCTTTTGCCCTAATGACTCCAAAACACCTGATAAGCTCAAAAGTAATCATAAGATACATAATTCACATGAAAAACTCGCAAAGAAAGCATAAATATTGATATAAATCTAGGTGTTTATCACACCTATCATGGACTTCCATTGCCAAAATCAAGTAACTCTAAACCACGGAGTGCGTTTTCAATTCAGTTGAAACACTCCTTTTACGGATTCAAGCAATCCGGGCGGATGTGGTATACCCGTTCAAGTGATTATTATTTGATTGGGAAGAGATATACAAATAATGAATTGTGCCCCTGCGTGTTTATAAAGAAAACGAGTTCCGGATTTGCAATTATAGTTGTCTATGTCGACGATATGAACATAATAGGAGGTACTCTTGATGAAATAAGAGAAACCGCAAGCTATTTGAGATGAATTTGAGATGAAAGATATTGGGAAAACTCGGATGTGTCTAGGACTTGAACTAGAACATCGAGCTTGTGGAATATTAATCCACCAGTATGCATATGTCCAAAAGATACTCAGGCAATTTAATATGGACAAAGTGCACCCTGCTAGCACTCCCATGGTTGGTCGAACTTTAGATGTACATAAAGATCCATTTCGTCCAAAGGAAGATGGCGAAGATGTATTGGGAGCTGAATATCCCTATCTAAGTGCAATAGGCGTATTATTGTACTTAGCACAATGTACTCGACCAGATATCTCGTTCTCAGTGAACTTGTTAGCTATTGGAATGGTATAAAGAATATCTTTAGATACCTAAAGAGAACCATTGACTTCGGTTTGTTTTATCCCTATGAAGACAAAAGGAAAGATGCTAATATAATTGTGACTCCTTACACCGAAACCTCAAATAATGTTTTGATTGGTTTTGCTGATGCTGGGTACCTCTCAGACCCACCCAAAGGTCGATCCCAAACTGGATATGTGTTCACCATAGGGAATACAGCGATATCCTGGAGATCGACCAAGCAAACCCTTGTGGCTACCTCCACAAACCACTCTGAGATCATTTCCCTACAAGAGGCGGTTCGCGAGTGTGTGTGGTTAAGGTCTATCATTACACATATTCGAGGGACATGTGTTTTTAGTTCTACCACTGAAGAGGAAACTTGCATTTACGAAGATAATGCAGCTTGCATCGAATAGATGAAGCAAGGGTATATCAAGGGTGATAATACTAAACATATATCACCGAAGTTCTTTTACAATCAGCAACAACAATGTCTTCTAAACATTCAAGTCAGTAAAGTAAAGTCTGACGAAAATGTGGCGGACTTATTTACTAAGTCATTACCTAAGTCCACATTTGAGAAACATATGAGAAGTACAGGACTAAAGAGATTGTCCGAACTTCAATGACTACATGTGAATTGGATAGGACTAAAGGAATTGTACACTCCCATGACTGTATTAGACTAAAGAAATTATCCTACATCAGGGGGGGGCACCCTGATGGTATGTTGAACTCTTTTCCTTCACCGAGGTTACTTGTTCCCACTGGGTTTTGTTACTCGAAAACGTTTTTAATGAGACAACAATAATACCATAATACAAATCATAGGGAGATGTCAATATCAGGGGTAGCATCTAACGATGCAATGATGACATCAAAGTGTGTTGTACTGTGTTCCTTCATCGACGTTACTTTTTAACCACAGGGTTTTGTTGCTCGACAAGGTTTTTAATGAGACAACAAAAACACTATAGATATAAATTCGGTTGAGGTTATTCTTCTCCTTACAAGTGTTGTGTTTTTGTGCGAAATAGTTTTCCTGATACATTTCTACAATGGAGAAGAATCCTGACAAACGACGCCATTTCAGAAGCTTAAGTGTCTTTCTCCTTTGACCATTTTTTCATCAACAGACGTTTTCTGGAAAGGTTTTGACAAAGCAATTAGTTTATAATGGTGGTCATCCAAGGGGAGTGTTGTAGGAATATGTGGGGGAAAGTGTCTGACCACATGTGGCAAAGTGCATGTGCACCTCCCCTCTTCTCCTAGACACATGTTGTGTTTTCTCTTCCCACTAAACACATGTCATAAATTATCCCAACACTTGTACTAATACATGCATTTAGTGTTATGTATTTAAAGTGTACAAGATAAAGGAAATGAATGAGAAACTCTCTGATTCTTCTTCTCCTCTACTTTTATTTCTATTATGTTTGTCTCCCATTTACAATAAACTTAAACAAGTTGTTGTTTCACCGGATTTTTTTTACTTTTTAATATATCCAAAATAAAAATAAAATAATGTGGGTCCAGATTTGTGGATATCTATCTAGATTTTCCATAGTGGTAAAAATATCTACAAGTCTGTAAACATCCCTATTCATATGGAGTATCCTTGAGACATGTATGTTGATACAACCATACCACTGGAGTTTCCCTAAGACGCACATATTTGATTGGTAGCTCAAAAGCCACCCGAATAAATAAAGATAATAAAGATCGAAGAAATCAATTCTAGGGATTAAACCTAGATTTCATACTACTAAGAATGCTATAAAATGAGGCATCAAAAAAAAAAAAAAAGGTAATCTATCTTACCATCGCGAATAAATAAAGATAATAAATATTCAAGAAATTAATTCAATGGATTAAACCTAGATTCATACTACTAAGAACACTATAAAAGGAGTCATTAAAGAAAGAAGGTATTCAATCTTAATACCCCAAACAGAGATCTTAGGAGTACATAATTAGAAGGAAATTATACTTACTTTATCAATTTGATTACGATTTTGAAGATCATTATGAACATCAAGTCCATCTTTTCTATGATGATGAAGAGGGGAATCTTGTAATCGATGAGCTGATAATAGCCCAACAGTATGGAGATGAAATATTAGTAACCACCATCGAAACCCATTAAAATAAAAGGAAAGGCAAAAAAAAAAGCAAGACGATGTATCCTGTCTTTTATTTTCTAGTTTCTTTGTTTCTCTACTTGTCATCTAGACTTATGACAAATGGCAGAGTTCTTTTAAGCTATATCTTTATTTTCTTTGTGATTTGAATCTATTATTGGTATTTGTTTTAATTTATTGAAATATATCCACTATCTCAAAATTATTTTAATTTTAGAACATGAGAAAACTTAAAAGGATGAAAAACTCTTGAAAAGCTATGCAGATGCAAAAATGGTTACAGAAATCCTCCCCCTTTCGAAAAACTAGAATAACCAAAAGACCAAAATAAGAAACCATAGATGCGATAGAAATCTTAGTAAATTTGCACAGTAAAGCCCAAAGGATCATAAGAAGAAAATTAGTTGGTTATTGTTCAATTCCCTATTCGCAGAATATTTGCATTGATAATTGAGCTACCTCTGATCATCATAAAGGGGCTCCAAAATGGTTCCACTACATGGAGAAGAAGCGAGAGGAGAGAGAGAGAGGAGAAGATATGTGAGTTTCATGTCAAGTTTGAAAGAGAAACATTTCTTTTTGATGAAAAGGTTAATACTACTCCCTCCATTCCACTTTAGATAATGTTCTTGGAGTTTTCATGCAGATTAAGAAATACAGAGGGATGTGAAGATTTTCCAACTATACCGTTAAGAAAAGTCTTCAACATTAATTGATGTTAGTGCATTCAAAAATAGACTTATAGTTCCAAGACAAAATGTTAAGGTAGTATCGGTAGTTTTGTGGAAAAATGTGAAAACTTTCAAGTATTCCGGAACAAGAAAATAACCCTAAAACATCGTCTAAAATGTAACGAAGGGAGTATTAATCAAGAAATATAGCACAATATTTGGGAAATTTCTTGCTTATTGAAATTATTACACTGAATACCAGCTTTTTGGACTTTCTGATATAAACATGTCATCATATATGTTGGAGCTTTTGAATGCGCACCTCTTTTGCCAGGGTGTCTGATGTTGTATTATGTTTCTTGTTGATGTATTATATCTGGGCTTGGGGAAGCATTTTCAATACATTAATGGTCACTTCAATTGCATTCTCCATTTTCCAAGGAATCTCCAAGTTTCCTTTTGTTTATTATATCCTTAAGTTGTTTGCAATCTATAACAATAGTCATACCAGATAAAATATTAATTATTTACCCACTGTTAACCATTTACATGCTTTAAGTAAAGCTTTTACTTCTGCTTGTAGTGCCGAGGTAGCTTTATCTGTTTCCGTTGCTATATGCATTAAACAAACAGTATAAACATTCCATGATTTACCTTAACAAATCATGGAATGAGTTATAAAAAAGAAGATAGGTTCACGTTAATAAAAATAAGAAAGAATGGATAGTGGTGGAATATCTCGTCCTATACAAAATATCAACGTGTAGTACAGTGAGTTGAGGTGACCGTGAAGAGTCTGAAGACTGTGGTCGTGCAGTTTATATGCACTAGAATGAAAATAGAGTCAAAGATATTCAGAAGACCAAGTCTAGCTAGTAAATATGTTTGTCCTAGTTAGGTTACCTGGTCAAGATAAGTTATAGAGCTATCAATGGGTACCCATTACCGGGAACCGGGCCCGATAGATTTGGGTATGGTTCGGGTCCTAAAGTTGGACCCATTAACAACTTAGGACCCGACGGGTAATTACCCGATTAGACCCGAATATAAACGGGTCCAAACGGGTAATACCCGTTGGGTACCCGCGGGTATCGGGTACCCGATTATTTATTCTTTTATTCATGTTTTTAGCAAAATTACAAGTATTTTGTTAGTTTTCGATTTGATTTTTTTTCATTTTTTCATTTTTTTCTTATACTTAATCTTTATTTAGTACATTAATAAAGAAACAATAATAAATTTTTATAAAAATAATTTTGATCCAAGCCAAAAAGAGAAAGATATTAAGTTTTTGAGGCTTTTTTATAGTTTTCTTAATACCCAATGGGTACCGGACCTAATTTGGGTATGGTTTTTAAACGGGTCCGGTTCTGGGTCCACAAATTTGGTAACCGGAACCGTTAGGAACCGGACCCGACCTTTATAAGTAAGGTCCGGGTCCGGGCATAGTAATACCCGGGAGGACCCGGACCCATTGACACCCCTAATAAGTTAGTTTGTTATTATCTTTTAGGATTTTGGATTAATTAATTATCCTATCATTCCTATAATTAATAGGAATACTTATGTAAATGTAAATCATCTCGGTATTCACTGATGATCATTAATACAGTTTTATCATGTAGGGCTTGAATCGACCGAATCACGTTAAAATCTATGTCATGTTATCATTCTTTTTTAGTCAATGATCTACCGATTCACGTTAAAATTGTTAGAAATCCACGGGCCTAACTAACCTCAAAAACCGGCTTGCAAGGTTAGGATTGCCCGAGGATTATTAAGCATGGGACCTAGGTTGCCGTAGGCGATGTGGTACTATTTAACCCCCCCCCCCCCCCACCCCACCCCCCTACCCTCAAAGACTAGGGCTACACTGACGGAGTGGCACGGAAGCCACGGACACACACTGACGGGGATACATAGTGGTACGAAAACCACGAACGCACACTGGCAGGGATACGGAGTGGTACGGAAACCACGGAAGCCACGGACACACACTTACGGGGATACAAAGTGGTACGGAAACCACAGACACACACTGGCGGGGATACGGAGTAGTACAAAAACCACGGAAACACAGACAACGTTGCGTTGAGAGGGGTCTGGCTATGATACCATGTTAGAAATCCACGGGCCTAACTAACCTCGAAAACCGGCTTGCAAGGTTAGGATTGTCCGAGGCTTATTAAGCAACCTAGGTTTCCCTAGGCGATGTGGTACTATTTAGCAAAAGGGAAAAATATCGTTTGGTCCTTTTTTAGGTTGTCCCATGTCTGTTTAGTCCTTTCAGAAATCACCTTTTCCATTTGGTCCATAATTATTTAAAAATATTAAATGAACCAAAGTACCCTTCCGTGTTAATTTCTACTTATTTTTTGTAGTAGTTCATTCGTCAAAATGAACTCATG
Source organism: Papaver armeniacum (assembly GCA_023531295.1). Classification (NCBI taxonomy): domain Eukaryota; kingdom Viridiplantae; phylum Streptophyta; class Magnoliopsida; order Ranunculales; family Papaveraceae; genus Papaver; species Papaver armeniacum. The sequence goes on from JAJJWW010012082.1 coordinate 28,080, forward strand.
TTAATTTCTACTTAATTTTTCAGAAAACATATAAACCAGAGTTCATTCCTGAAATGAAATCCTGATAAAAACCTATATAAACCAGAGTTCATTTCAGAAATGAACTCCTGATAAAAACCTATATTAACCAGAGTTCATTCCGGAAATGAACTCCTGATAAAAACCTATATAAAGCAAAGTTTATTCTAGAAATGAACTCCTGATAAAAATCCATAAAAATCAGAGTTCATTCCAGATTTGAAATCCGTCATCTTTATCTTCTTCATCAGCAGCAACAACTCATCTTCATCATATTCATCGTGTACATCATCAACAACAACAACAGACGAAAAAACATCAAAAATCTTCATCACAAACAGAGTTCATTTCAGAAATGAACTCCGTCATCTTCATCTTCTTCATCAGCAACATCAACTCATCTTCATCGTCTCCATCATCAGCAACAACAACAACAAACGAAAAAACATCAAAATCTTCATCACAAACCAGAGTTCATTCCAGAAATCTTCATCATCTTCATCAGCAGCAACAACTCATCTTCATCATCTTCATCGTCTCCATCATCAGCAGCAACAAAAGACGAAAAAAAAATCAAAATCTTCATCACAAACCAGAGTTCATTTCAGAAATGAACTCCGTCATCTTCATCTTCTTAATCAGCAACAACAACTCATCTTCATCGTCTCCATCATCGGCGGCAACAACGCATTTAAAAACATCAAAATCTTTATCAAAACCCAGTTCATTCCGGAAATGAACTCCGTCATCTTCATCTTCTTTTGTAGATCTGAAACTTACCCAAGCATCTTCATCTTCTTTTGTAGATCATAAATAGCAGCATAATCTTCAACCTCACCGTCTTCATTATCAAAAATAAATAAATATTCATCGTATTCATCATCATCATCGTTCATCTTCTTCATCACTTGCAGAGAAAAAAATAGAGAGAAGAGAGAATCTTTCATCATCATCTTCTTCATCACTAGCAGGAAAAAAAATGGAAAAAGGAGAGAAACTAGATCTCAAAATGAAGAAGAGAGAAAGTAAATCTGAAAATAAGATATTTTCTAGGTTTTTTTCTATATATGTGGTCCCAAAGGATATTTCTGTCACCACACAATGACAATTACATCATCCATGACGTCATCGTAGGACCAAACCATAATTTCTAGGACCAAACTATAAAATATATTTTGAAAAAGGACCAAACAGACAGTTGACTAAGTCAACTGGACCAAACTCTCTCTAATATATTATTTCTAAGACCTAATGGTATTTCCTACTTAACAAAAATCTCAGTCAGGTTTTCACTTTTTAGTCTATGATCTCTCGATGCTCATATTAATTAGAATTAGAAAAAAAAAATTAGAATTAGATAAGACTAACTTTAGAAGATTATAGATAAAACAGGAACGCGAAATTGGGGGATATAAAAAGGAATTGGGAGATATTGAGTACTTCTCCCAACCCATGGTGTCTGCTAAGGGGTGACTTTTGGGTATGAAAATACCAAAATACCCTTCCCTCAAAATAAAAATTAAAAAACTTAAAATCAAAAAACAAAATCATATCCCCCATTTCCATTTCCACTTCTTATTAATCACTTTCAGGGTTAGAGCTTTGAAACCCAAATATTCCCCATTCCCTTTCAAATTCTAAACTCTCCCCACTCTCTTTCAAATTCTCTTCTCCTTTCCCACGACCTCCTCACTTTGGAAACGATTTTTTTTTTTAATTCGAAGTGATGAAGATCATGTCGCAAGTGATGAAGACCATGCCGAATTGATGAAGACCATGCCGAAAATGGTGCCGACATGCTTGGTAACTAACATTCAATGTCAGAATAAGCAATTTCGACATTCTCAATAGAAATCTATCAATGCTTGTAGTCAAGTGAAAAAAATTTTGAAGTTTCATGGATACTTTTCATCATGTGCCGCCATAGAAATTTAAGCAACATACTATGCCTGAAATCTGCGATGCTCGAGAATTAACTACTTGTGCCGGAAGTGGACCGATTAAAACCAAAGAAAAAACTCAAAACTAATATTTTTACATCGCGAAGTGATGAAGACCATGCCGGAATGGTGCCGCATGCTCGATAGAAATCTATCAATGCCGTAGTCAAGTGAAAAAATTGAAGTTTCCCGGATACTTTTCATCATGTTCCGGCATAGAAATTTAAGCAAAAACCATGCCGGAAAATAGTTCCGGCATGCTCGAAAATCAGATAAATGTGCCGGAAGTAGACTGATTACAACCAGAAAATTTCCAACAAATGCCGGCATGGTGTTTTGGTTAAATACCATGTCGGCACCAAGCTTTTTCAGCTGCAACAATGGTGGATTCAGAGTGTTAGAAGCAAATTCTGAGTCTGCTGTACATCTCGAGTCCCCAAACAAATTTCATGGTTGCGAGTATATATATAGCAAAATTTGTGTCATAAGGCCGATTTTGGGCACATTTTAAATCACTCAATTTGTGGTACACAATGGCAATATCTCCCAATTCGCCATTAATGAATCTGTGATTTCTCCAACTACCCACTGCCTCTTTTATTGTTCTTGATTGTTTAATATCTCTATTTGCTACTTTAACTTTTCAGTTTTGTCTGAATCTTGTTCTCTGTTCTCATGTATTAAAGTGATCTTCTTTTTCCAAAATCGAGATTTGCATGTCAATAATTTAAGCTGATTTAAAGCTCTTGAGGTTCGATTTTACCCTTCCAGTTTATTTTTATGGCTTGCAGGTGTTAAGGTTTTACCTGGTCTTTGTTGCCTTGTGATGGTGCAAAGTAGTCATTGCTAAAGGTTGTCCCCTTAAAGTTTGTTGTCTTCAAAGGTTCTCGCAATTCAAGACATGGCGGAGTTATTTATCTATGAACTCGATTCTCGCTACTCTGATGAAGCTCAAAAATCTGGTACCTCTTCTTGTTGGTTGATAAGTGTTAAGAACATTATGACACATTCAACACGTTTCAGATTATTTCCATGCAATCGATCTATAAAAAGGAGAAGACTATATTCGTTCATCATCATCATATCTACAATCATAACAATTTCCTCAGTTCTAAACCAAAAAACAATACTTCACCATTTCCACAAAACTATGGAACCAGCTGGAGACATGAAGTACCTTCAAGAGCAACTGATGGCAACAAATCTCAACAATCTGTGGTCGTAGGAAATTCTCCAAACCTTTGTTTACTCTAGTGTCAACCTAGATAGAGGAATCTCAAAATGGGCCACTAGCATTGTTGGGAAACTTCTTGCTGAGGAACCACTGAAGCCATACAATTTGGAATTCCATCTCAAAACCCTTTGGGCCAAAAAAATCAAGAAAATTCAGATAAGAAACCCTGCACCAAATCATTTCATTATCAGATTCTCTAATTGGGATCAAGTGAACTTGGTACTTGAAAATGCTCCATGGTCTCTGTGAATGGTTGTCTGCTTATGGTCAAGCCATACAACTCTTTTTATCCAAATTCAAAAATGGATTTTAGCACCCAAGAATTCTGGGCAGACTTCAAAGATTTACCTCCGTAGCCTTGATGAAGAAACAATGTACAAATTTGCAAAAATCCTGGAGAAGTCAAAGCTCTTGACCCCGAAGATGGAAATCCAAAGGGACTCAAATGTTGTAAGTGTTAATATCAAGATCAATGTCAAACTCCATTAATCGAGGGCTACTAATCGAGAATGGTGCAAGGGCTATACTCAATGGATTCCTTTTATTACCAAAAGCAGCCAGGAAATCTTTGTCCTGCTTGTTTTATTCTATATCATGATGAGAATGAGTGTGAAAAGAAAGCAAACTTGTCAAAGCTCTTGCCGACAAAGCTCTTCAAATTTGGACATACCAATTTTTCCATTCAAGATGTTATGGCTATGAATCCAAAGTATGGAGATGGCTCACCAATCTCCATCAACAGAAAATATCCAAGAAGAAAGCCGCAGCAGCAACAAAGTTCCATTCCAAAGACCTTCGATGGATATCATGTCACCGCAGTTGTTCACCGAGGAGGTTGGCAGCCATTCTGAGAAGGGTGAAAGTTCCAATAAGAGAAGAGGTAAAAGAGTTAGAGAAAATGTGTCAAGGGCCATGAATTTCGACAATCCAATTTATATGGATGCTGATAAATAAGATGAGAATAGTGTACTGTAATATTCAAGATTTTCAAGAATTGAACCATGAAGTTGGAGGGGACTGGGACCATCATTGCAATGCTATTACTGAGTACCATCAAGAAGGGCAAGAAGACTGTAACCATTCTATCTTTATCTCATCTAACTCGCAAGCTCAAGTTTTCCAATTACATCAATTTCTCGCAAATCTTTTACTTTCATAGTTTTTATCTTCTCCCAAGTAACTACCTAGATAATAAAATTGCTCAAATGAAAATACTAGCTTGGAACTGCCAAGGCATTGGCCAGAAAGATACTAGAGACCACCTGAAACATTGCATCCAAAATAATGATCCATATATTGTTTTCATTTCGTAAAACCAAAAATAATAGCAAAAAAACTAACTCTTTTCATAAGATACTTTGGTTTGCCTAACTTTTGGTCACCATCTATTGGTTTTTCTCGTGGCATTGCTCTTCTATGGAAAGATGGCATGGGATTCAATTAATAAATGAACAGAGGAATCAAATAGAAGTGATGGTAATCGCCGGTCCTCAAAATTCTCAATGGCCGCTAACCCGCCTCGTATGGAAGTCCAAGATATCAAGAAAAAAGGAGCTATGGGAGTCAATTGCGTAAAGAAGCCAATATGCGTGTAACCCATGGATGTTAATAGTGAGATCTAAACATCACAATAAATCCACTGGAGAAGAACTCTAAGGTTAAATAAAGGACAATCCAAAGATCAACAAACACATCCAGACCAACTTCTTCAGACTGACTTATTGGAAGTAAAATTTCTGGGTATCCATATACTTGGAGCAATCATAGACAAAATGACAATCTGGTGGAGGCAAAGCTTGACAGAAAGTTAATCGGCAAACACAAGATGGCATGAAAATTTTCCTACAAAGAACAACCTTGCCTCACAAAGATTTGGCCGGATCATACTCCCATACTAATGAACACAAACCCAAACAGATAAAAACTTCAAAACCATTCAGTGGTCTATGAAAACCGGATTCAACAAGATTCATGTAAAGAAGTTATTGAAAAGCTTGGAACCAAACACAACAAGGCTCGTCGTTTATCAAACCGTCACAAAGCTGAAAATCACTAAGAAAGAAATCAAGAAATGGAATTTTGAAGTCTTTGGCAATGTTCATCAAAGACATTAAGGAGGTGGAAAAGAAAATTCAAGAAGCTCAAGCCATCCAGTGGTCTCAAAGAACAACAACACTATGGAGAACCTAAAACAAGAACTCAGACATTGGTACAAAATGGATTATGACATGAAGTACCAAAACTCAAGGGAGAATTTGTTGAAAAAGGAAAGCGTAAATACCAAGTTTTTTCATTCAAGGGCAAACCACATGGAGAAGAAGAAACCATATTGACTCTCTCAAAGATGATATGGGTCTCAGGCATTCAAATAAACAAGAAATAGAGCAACTCCTCAACAACCATTTCAGCTCAATTACCACTTCATCAAATCCACAAAGAGATGAAGAAATCCTAAGCCTCATCACCCATGTATAAGTGAAGAAGACAATGCAAGACTAACAAAAATACGTATATGGAGGAGATCAAAAATACTATCTTTCAAATCAAACCATGGGCTGCACCAGACCGATGGATTTGTCGGATTTTACCAACAATGCCGGAACATAGTAGGTAATGACATTATCCTTATGACACAAAGTTTTTTCTTTAAATGGATACATATTAAAAGAACTCAATTATACATTTCAAACCCTCATCCCAAAAGTAGAATGCCCACAAACCCCTTCAGATTATAGACCCATTAGCCTCGTGCAACATCAATTATAAAATAATCTCAAAAATACTTGCCAATGCACTCAAGCCTATCCTAGAAAAATTGTATCCCCATTTCAAGCAGCTTATGTCCCAAATAGACACATCACAGATAACACAATAATTGCTCATGAAATTGTGTATCACATGAAGAAGAGCAGAAATAAATTTGGAGAGGTTGGTATTAAGTTGATATGTCGAAAGCATTTGGCTTAATTGAATGGAAATTCTTATTGATGTTATGAGGCAATTGGGCTTGCAACAAATGGGCCGATGATTAACCAATGTGTTGGAACTACTTCAAAGGTCAGATTTCTCAATGGTTCTTCTTGTCAACCTTTCTCTCCAACAAGGATTACGCCTGGGAGATCCAATATCTCCATACTTATTCATTCTATGCATGGAAGGATTCTTAATGCTATGCAAAGTCTGAAAGTATAAAGAAAATACAAGGCATTAAACCAAGTAAATACAATCCCAAGCATAAATCATTTGTTATTTGCAGATGATTGCCTTCTATTCTGCAAGGGTAAAGATCAAGAGATAAGAAACTTGTCAACATCATCAACAAATTCAATATACTTCGACAAGTTATAAACTTCAACAAATCAAGTGTTTTCTTCAACAAGCACATGCAACCGCTGCAGAGCCATCATCTAACAAATTTACTTCGATGAAGACAATGGGGTTGAATGAAAATATCTTGGATTACCCTCTTCCTAGGTAAAACAAAAGAGAGAGCTTCAAGCCAATAGAAGAAAAAGTGCATAGCCGATTGAGTATTTGGCAAGGAAAAATTATTGACCAAGCTTGGGAAGATCAACTCAAGTACGGGGTCTGTTTTAGGCTCTATGGCTAACTACCAAATGGGTTGTTTTAAAATGCCAAAACAAGTAACTGAGTCAATTGATAGAATTCAAAGAAGATACTGGTGGAGAGCTGACAACAAGAAAGGAATGAGTCCAATCTCATGGAGTTCTGTGTGCAAACCAAAAGACTCTATGGTATGGGATTCAAAAATACCACAAAGTTTAATGATGCTATTCTTGCAAAGTGGCTTGGAGGATGATTACAACTGAAAATTCCCTATGTGCAAGAATCTTGAAGGTTAAGTACTTCCATAACAAAGACCCTTTGAGTGATGAAATTACAACTCAAGGCACTTGGTTATGGAAGAGTATCTACAAAGGATTGCGATTGTTAAGAAGTATTATGTGGTCTGGTGGGAAATGGAGCTAAAATAAAATTTGGAAACATAATTGGATTCCAAGCATCAATCATACACAACTCACAAATGCTTCTCAACACAATGGAGAGAATGATACTTTTCAGAGTTTAATCCAGACACCTTCATTCAAAGTATAAACCAAAATTTCACTACCAAAGGTGAAAATTCAAGAAATAAGAATCCCAACAAATGCAAGTGAAAGCATAAACTGGAGTTTAACAAAAATGGCACCTTCACCGTCAAGTCCACCTACAATGCTTTGGTCCAAGAAGTCAATGGAGACAATCTCAAGAGGAAGCACAAAACTGGGTCAAGATATGGCACCTAAAGCTTCCATATAAACTCAATTTCTTCCGTGGAGATGCTTAAAAGACATATTGCAAACAAGAAATAAAGTGGGCAAGATACATTCCAATAGAAGATTACTCTTGTCCATTCGCAAAACAAGAACCCTAAAACCGATATTCATCTCTTCTTACATTGTGACATGGCTCAAGTCATTTGGTTTACCATCCTCCCTAAGAAATGCATTCCTTCCATCACTTCATGTCTCTACAAGATTGATCAAAAGTCGAACAGTGATCAACAACATCTCCTTCAAAAAGGAAAAGAGTATCCTTTAGCTACATGATTATGTGGCAAATATGGAAATCTAGATGCCTAACTGTTTTTGAAGGGAAAATTTTCATCCCAACAAGATCATCATAACCATTAGAAATTTCCCGCACTAAGTATAACATTCTAGGTAGAGAGAACCATAATACCAAAGACACTTCGTGGAAGAATAAATAAGAAAAACATGGGAAAACCTCCTCAAAATTGGTTGAAGTTAAACTTTGATGCAGCTTTTGACAAACATTCTAAAATTTGTGGTATTGGTCTAATTCTAAGGACTGTAGGGAAAATTTCGGAGGCCATGGTGAAAGTAACAAGTGCTAGAGATGTTGAACAGGGGAAGGCCTAGCTCTCCTGTAGAAGTGGGAGTGGATAAAAAGGTTGGAGTAAAGTTATTGTTGAAGGTGATTGTAAACTGCCATGAAGCCGTGACTTCTAATTTTGCAACTCAAGTCGGGCAGATCATAATCTCCTCATGATATTAGTAGGATAGTAGAATCCATTAGTAGTATTAGGTGTGTTTTCTTTCCTAGGACAGTAATGAAGTTCAGATGGCTTAGCCAAATATGCCAAGAAGTATCAATGTAATCAAGTTTGGGCCGAGAACCCACCA